>NW_021025758.1:421463-432097 GCF_004153795.1 Camellia sinensis
TGCTCTCTCTCACTGTTCTCCTCTCACCCATCTTCGCTGCATAGAAGAAGGAAGGATGCTATTTACCTTATCCAAATCCCAATTCCTTCTTCATTTATCATATCAGCAACTGTTACATCTTCTTGAGTGTGAGGTCCTAGAAAAATAGAATCAAGAGGCCCATCCCCACACCACCAATCTCTCCAAAATGAAATGCTTTTACCATTACCCACAGTCCATTTGGTACCTTTAACTAAAATGTCCCTAGTTCACATAATGCTCCTCCAAATTTGTGATGCATTTTTATTGGTAGGCCAGTTTGAAAAAGAGTGATTGTGTAAATATTTGCCTTTGAGAACCTTGGTCCAAATAGTGTCAGGGTCAGAATTAAACTTCCAACCTAATTTGGCCAACAAAGCAATATTTTGGTCTTCAGCCCTTCGAAGACCCAAACCTCCTTCTTGTTTAGCTTTACAGACTTGTTTCCAATTTACCAAATGAACCTTCTTCCTTCCTTCAAGATCACCCCATAAGAAATTCCTATTAATCTTATCAATCTGTTTACAAATGCTTTGGGGGAGTTTAGAAGTTTGCATGATATAAGAAGGGATAGAAGATGAAACAGACTGGATCACAGTAGTCCTACCTGCTAGGGATAAAGTATATATAGATGGATACTCTTACACGTGTTTGTTGAGAGGGACGAAATTAGACTAGGAGAACATACAGATTTTTTCTAATTTTGCATTTGTTTTGGTCGGATGACTTTCACTTTTCTTTATCTTTTATTATTTTTTAAAATTATTTTATAATTAAATAATATAAAATATAAAATTAATATTTTATAAATAAACGGACCGGATTTGACTAACTAAAATTCTTTATCTCACTCAGTCCAAAAATTAAATGAATATTTTTTTAAATAATATTTTATAAATACGCCATTCGTGTTTGATTAGCTAAAACTAAAACTATTTATCTCAAACTCAGTCTGACAATTAATTGAATATTTTTTTAAATCTTAAAACTATCGAGTTGAATTGGGCGGATGGGACAGGCTATTTTTTTTTTTTTTGATTAAAAAGAAAGGATTACAGAAAGGAAAAAAAAACACAGAAACAGAAGCCAAAAGGAGGCCTAAACAAACTTAGGCCTTTTCACAGGATAAGCCAACAATGTCTGCAACAAGCAGACTAGCAAGATTAATTTGAGGGTCGTCTAGAACTACTAGGTTTTCTCCATGGCGAACGCCCAGATTTGCAAGCCCATCTGCACACTGGTTCCCTTCACGGGGTATGTAGCTAACAGAGCAGTTGCATCTGTGCATGAGGAATTTGATGTCCTCCAGTAGAGCTCGGTAAGGATAGTTGTTGGGTGTGGAGTTGTTGATGTTGAGCACCACTGCTGCTGCATCAGATTCAATCAAGATATCTCGCAGGCTTTTCTCCAAAATGATGGTGAGACCTCTATAAATGCCCCAAAGCTCAGCTTCTTCACTAGTTGCTGACTCCAATTTTCCATGATATCCAAAAATCCAAGCTCCCCTACTATCTCTGAGCAGACCTCCATACCCAGCTGGGCCAGGATTTCCCTTGGAGCAACCATCCGTATTAAGCTTTAATTGACCTGCACAAGGAGGACACCAATCAGTGTTGATGAATAAAGAGTTACTTGTAAACTGGTCAGTGTGGAAAGCCTGATGAATTGCTACTACTTCTTGCTGAATCTGCCTCACAATTTCAGGAGTGTTGCATGCTTCTTGATTGAACACCCTATTGTTCCTAGCCTTCCATATTCTCCACAAGATCACCAGAAAGACAGTATTCCAAGGAATATTGAAGCACTCTCTGTTCTTGCTCTTAAGGTTATATTGAATCCAAGTATCTACTGCCATATTATAGGAAGAATTTCTCCAGCCATGATTGGGAAGAAGATCCCAAATTTCAACAGCTTGTTTGCATTCTCTCAACAGATGGTTTAAATCCTCACAGCAACTCTAGCAATTTGGGCAAGTGTCATCATTAGTGAAGTCTCTAATCTTTCTTTGATGGTTGGTAAGCACCTTGTCAAGCAGTAGCAACCAAATGAAACCCTTTAGTTTTTTAGGGATTTTTAATTTCCAAATCCAGCTCTAGGTAGGTAGTCTAATATCCTGTGCAGTAGCTTGATTAGAGACCAAGACATAAGCAGCCCCAACAAAGAAATCACCACTGGAGGAGCCAATCTAGTGGGGGTTGTCGCCTAATTCTACAAAAATAGGGAGATGGATCTGGTGGATGAGGTGCTACATAGAAGAAGGAAGGATGTTGTTTACCTTATCCAAATCCCAATCTCCTTCCTCATTTATCATATCATCAACTGTTACATCTTCTTGAGTGTGTGGTGCTGGAAAAATAGAATCAAGAGGCCCATCCCCACACCACCAATCTTTCCAAAATGAAATGCTTTTACCATTACCCACAGTCCATTTGGTACTTTTTGCTAAAATGTCCCTAGTTCTCATAATGCTCCTTCAAATTTGTGATGCCTTTTTATCGGTAGGCTAGTTTGAAAAAGAGTGATTGTGTAAATATTTGCCTTTGAGGACCTTGGTCCAAATAGTGTCAGGTTCAGAATTTAACTTCCAACCTAATTTGGCCAATAAGGCAATATTTTGGTCTTCAGCCCTTCTAAGACCCAAACCTCCTTCTTGTTTAGCTTTACAAACTTGTTTCCAATTCACCAAATGAACCTTCTTCCTTCCTTCAAGATCACCCCATAAGAAATTCCTATTAAGCTTATCAATATGTTTACAAATGCTTTGGGGGAGTTTAGAAGTTTGCATGATATAAGAAGGTATAGACGATGATACAGACTGGATCACGGTAGTCCTACCTACTAAGGATAAAGCCTTAGTTTTCCAAGAGGACAGCTTCTTTTGGATTTTCTCAATGATGCCACTGTAAAGATTTCTACTAAGACTACTATGGATAAGGGGAACTCCAAGGTATCTACCAAGATCTTGAGTGAGGCTTATACCACAAAAAGAACTTAACTCCTTGGCCAAATTTCTATGGAGGTTAGGGGAAATGAACATTTTAGACTTTTGCAAGTTGATTTTCTGCCCAGATATGCAACAAGATTCATTCATGGTTTCCATGAGAGTAACACAATTAGACTGGTCAACTTTAGCAAGGAGGAGGAGGTCATCTGCAAAAAATAAATGGGAGATGGGTGGACTATGGTGTGAAGCTTTAAGCCCCTTCCATTTTCCAGCTTCAACCTGCACTCTAATCATATTGGACAGTCTTTCCATGCATAGTACAAACAAATATGGTGAAAGAGGGTCACCTTGTCTCAAACCCCTTCCAGGAGTGAAAGTATCCATGGTTTCACCATTCCATAATATAGGGAAGTTCACAGAAGAAACACAAGACATAATGAGGTCTATCCAATGGAACAGGCTATTTGGGCCATAGCCAAGCCCAGTTGTATACAGTGATATTATATACATTAATTAATATATAGTTTTGTATGAAATTGAATACAGTTGAAGGAGTAATTGAATCTTCTTTGAATCCTTCTACTGCTTTTTTTATTTTCTTTATCTGCTTTGAATCTCTCACAGGTACTATTAATTTCAGTATCTCTTGAGGAATCGAATCTGGTGCACGGATTCCTTTTACGCACTGTTTGGTTGCTTATAAATTGGGGAAACCAAGAAAAGAAAAGGAAAATTTTGATATACTTGTGTGTTTTCATTTTTCCTTTGCCTCATTCTTAATTAGTGACCTTACTCTCTGGATGCCATCCATATCGAATGATAGCTTTTACCTTACCTTCATGCAATAGAGAATTGATTCCTACCTAGATGTAGTTAGACAAAAATAAAATATTAATATAAATATCACTGGCAATAATAATAATAATAATAATAACAATAAAATTCTTCTTGCTTCCACAATAAATCTAGTTACAGTGATCTCTTCAAATGAAACTACAAATCTCATAAAATTTAATATACCATTTTATAAATCATTGAAGTTTTAGATTGTTAATGGTCTTTGGTTGATTCATACAAAACTTGTGAATAGACTATATGTATGTTGGTCGTGTATAATTCATTTGACCTTGTAAAGTGTAATAAGCAATAATAAAAGCCAAGCTAGAACCTTGAAGGTTGTTTCAATTAAATATAGAACATCATTTTTGGACTTATAAAAAGGTCCTAAATTCACATTATAGATTGAAATTATGACGAAAACTTTCCCTGATGTTCTACTAATATTTTCTACATATAGTTTGAATTTCTATGGATATTGTAACTAGGACGAGTGATGTAGAGAGAATGAAATGAAGCAATCCAAGTTCAAGAGGATTTGTGTCTTCTGTGGGACTAGCCACGGCAAGAAGAGGAGCTACCAAGCAATCCACATTTACTTTTCTCCCTCTACTTCGTTACCTTGGACTAGCCGGGGCAAGAAGAGCAGCTGCCAAGCAATCCACATTTGTGTCTTCTGAAGAAGAATTATTTTTAGTGGTTTCTCTCATCTTAATGACTAAATTCAAATAACGGGGAAAACAAATGGTATATTGGCTTGGGGTGACGCTTATCAGTGTTGGCTTAAAATCTCAGTGAATCAAGGAACCCCTTGTAGAATATGCAGTGCAATATGCTGTAGCAGCAGCCCTTGCGACATTGGATAAGAATAAGAAGGATTTGTTACACAAACTACTTTTACAAGGTAATGTTTGATGCTTCATCTTTCTTATTAAAATTAAGTAATTGTAAATATCTAATGTCTCAACTAGATTATTCATGCAGGTCTTGACATTACAATCTTAGGTTGCAATGACTTCTATTCATATCGGAATCAGGTATTGTACCTTTCCCATTGTACTTTTAAAATCTTCAACTTATTTTATCTTTGGTGGTGTTTATTTGCTCATATTTTTTGCGTATCATGTTCTTTCTTTTTTACTACAATTGAAACATCAACTATAATGACTATGCTTTCTGAGCTACTAGAATGAAAGTGATTTTTTGAATCATCTTATCTATATCATTAATGTATTATTACAAATTTGCACGTTATTATTCTTGAGATGTTTCCATATGCCAATGTTTAGAGCAAGCCAAAGTTTTATGGACTGAACTGTGTAAGTTTTCCATGCTTCTAGGTGGGGTTTATGATGTGAGATTGGAAAAGGGAAAGTTGGCTGTGGTTTTGATGTTAGTTCTGCAGTTTACAGTGTCAACAATATGTTCGCTTTTCACCAGAAGTGCTTTCTTCTGCTTAGGTTTCTCTTTCTCTCCCTCTCTCTTTCTCTCTCTATATGTACAATTATATTTTGTCCTTGTAAAGTATTATTGAATTCTTACCTTGGCCCTTAAAGTTTATTTTTTCCAATTTGGTTTCTAAACTATATGATCATTCCCAATTTGGCTCAATTCCCAACTGCTGTCCAAATTATTGACATAAGTTGGCACGTGGCACTCTTTGGTCCCTCATGGCATATTAAATAACCATTCATTTTTGCAAATGTATGATAGCATTGGTGTTACACTTTGGCATTTCAACTCATCAATGATCATTGATCAAAACATAGCATGAAAACATTCAACTTTGTCAGATATCAAGAGCTTGTGGCAGAGTTTATGATGGGAATGAGCTGAGAACATGAAAAACAAAAGAAGGTTAGGAAGTTATATAAGACTGTTTTTGATAGTGCCCTTTTGGGGACAATATTGTAACGAGGGCTACTTAATTAGGTGTATTTTTCCACAAGCTTTCACTAGAATTTGTCTTATTTATGAGTTTTCCTTATTTGGAATTGCAGGATGCTGTTTTTTTGAATGAATAAAATTGCAGGATGTAGTTAAAGGAAAAGCGTTAAGCCATTGGTGATGTGCTGAATGGCAAATGGGACCATGAAAGAACTACACATAAGAGAATGTATTGTTTTTTTCCATAGAGTCTGCTACATATTGAATCCCTTAGTAGTTGGTATTGTTTTTTCCTCAAGAGCACTACTAGAAAATTGACTTTTTGCGTCTTCTTCTTCTTCTTTATTTATTATTATTATTTTTTTTTGACCGTCTGTTTGGCCGTGGCAAAAAATATATTTGCAACGGCATTATGAGACACAAGTCAGGGGTGCTAAAAGGTCCAGTTTATGAGTGGGCTTTATATTTGCCCCCATTTATTTCTCCTATTTTCTTTTATTTATATTTACCCTAGCCAGGCATGCTCAAACGCGCTCTCTCTCTCTCTCTCCCCGAGGTTCTATTCTTGTTGCTCACATTGCATATATATATATATACAGATATAGATATATAATCTAAAAACCAAGCATGCAAGAATCAACTGTTGTATAAAACATCTTGTCGAATCGATTCTAATAGGCCGATTTGCTAGAGGATTTTTTGGCTCTAATGGGGCAGATTTTGGATAGACAAAAGGAATTTGGTGAATTTGAGGTATTGGATTGTTATTGAGAAGAATTTGTTATATTCACCATTGCAAATTGAATTGGAGTGAAAACAAACTAAAATGATAGAAAAATGCTCTATGGAGATCACTTTAGTAACAATGCATTCTAATGACAAGTTTGTTGCTCGCTCTGTTGTTTATGGTGGTTTGTATAATATTGTTGCAGTTCAAACATTTTGGGGACAAGGTTATTGTTGAGGAACAAATAGAGACGTACATTGCAATGCAATTTGATGAAACATATATGTGCAATTCTACTGTATAGTATGTTTCTAGTGGTGTATAATGTTGCTTAGTTAGAGATATTGCTCTTTGATTGTTTTTGAATTGGCATTTTTCATTTTCATTTTCTTTTTCTTTTGAGATTTTAGGTAATATTTTTTTGTACGGTATATGAATGAGATATTTCGTGGAAGTTCATTTCTTGAATTAAGAAGTGCATGATTTTATCCTCTGCGGAAAATAGCTCGCTTAAGGTCTTTATCGTCGGAAATAGAAATAACGCGTTTTTTTAATTTTTAATGCATTTTAATTTTTGACATGTGTATGTATACTCTCTCTCTCTCTCCTCTCACACACACACACACACACGCAAACACCACACACCCACACACACATTTTTTAAGTATTATGTTGATCAATAATACAATACTTGCCTCTTGAAACTAACATTTGATGATTAAACTTTTATTTGTAAATTTTTTAGGATTGCATAAGTTAATGTTACATGCCTTAAATGCAAGCAACAAGTATGGTAGGACAAGATTATTTGTTGTTTATCTTTGACATTATTTGTAGAACCGTGTGTGATGTTTATCAGTTTGGATTTTTATTTTTTATTTTTTAAATTTAGATGACCAACTTGGGGGTCAAATGTGTAACATTCTGTGGAAATATAAGAGTAGTTGTAGAGAAATGTCCCTTCGCCACTTATTTGGCAGGAACCATTTTTGGGGATTTTTTCCTTATGCACCCATTGCAACACCCTTACTTTTTTTTTTTTTGCTAGACAAGTTTGCTAGCCAAGACTTCCCATGTACAGGTATTATACTAATTATGGTCTTTACTGTGGATACAAAAAGTTGTTGTAGTCTTAACTTGAAAAGGTTAATAGTTTAGTTTTTGCTTCATTTTACTACTTGAATGGTCTCTCTCTCTCTCTCTGTTTGTTTATCTCATGAGCCAGTATTTGTTTATTTGTTTTGGATTCTAGTTGCAAGATGTGAGGATACATTCATTAATGATTTGAGGCACTGTTTTCTTGGTTGATGATTTCGCTTGCTCCTTCGTTTGAGGGGCAAGAGATATGGCTGTAAACGTGCTTCAAAATGTGTTCAACCTTGATTTTTTTTTCCTTTCGAGTCGATCGCAATTGAACTTTAATCGAACCATATGAGTTGACCTCAAATAGTTTAGTGTTATTATTATTATTATTATGCATTTAATCTTATTGAGCCAAGTAGTATCTTGTTCAAGCTTGACTTGAAAAATTAACGAGTTGAACATGAGTTGAGCTTGAGTAGTTTAGTTTCTTTCACAATGAGAAAGAGAGAGAGAGAGAGAGATAGAGAGAGGGGGGAATTTGGTCGCTTGTGGCAGAATGGTGAAGATTAACTAAATCACTGATGTTTGACTCGATCGTACCAGTGAGATTGTTAAGGATGAGGCTGAGTTCTAACAAAGTAGTGCAGTTGTATATGCCAGGTATGCTTCCATTCAAGAGAGTATTCCCAAAGTCTATATACTGCAAATTCCCAAGGTTTCCTAGTTCCAGTGGAATTAGACTGGAAAGAGAATTATCACAAATTGTTGGCTCTAAAGGATTAAGATATGTTTGTTAATTGAATGATAGAATAGGTTTCCAAAACTTGAATTCTTTTATTTTGAAAGTAGTTCTAGAATTTGAATTGGTATTGATGATTAATTCTTCTGTTAGGAGTGAAACTCTTGCAGAGAATTTATATGCTAAGAATTTTCAGTGGAACACTAATTCTTGTTTTCACTTGCAAGACAGAAATGAATCAGTTCACAAAAAATATTTTATAAGAAAAATGATATATTTTTAGTGCATATTCAGTTTTGGACTTGTATGGCAATTGGTTTTATGAGTTATAGCAAGGACCATATTCATATAAATGGATAATGGTCTCAATCTAGGCACTAGGAAACGAAGTTGGGGATGATGAAGGCTTTTCTAGAAGTGAATTTCAAGGCTCTATCCTGCCAAAGTTGGGCCCTTTTGGGGTCAAGCATTTTACGACTTACAAGATTTGTGATATTTATGTTAATTTCTTCCCTAAAGTTACTGCATACTGATTCATAATATTTATGTTGATTTCTTTTCTAAAGTTTCTACATATCGATTTGTGATAAGTATGTTGATCACTTCTCTCAAGTTGCTGCATACCATATTTTGATCTTGCCATAGCACATTCTAGTAGTTCACTTTCTGTATTTTTTTTTTTTTTTTTTGTTATTATATGTTTGAATTTGATATGTATATATATATATATATATTTATATGGACCTACCTATTGGAAATTGAACTTTCATGTGCTTACATCTATTTTCTTTTGTTCTGAATTTGGCAGGGTGGTAAATACATAATTTTTTGTTATCTAGGATGATCTAAATAAATATACTTTTTATTTTTTTACAAAAAGATGTGCAGAAAAATATAAAGGTGATGTGATCCAAATAAGTACACTTATCTAAATAAGTGCACTTATATTCATCATGCCAAACAGGAAGAGAGATATGGATGTCATGAAATTGTAAGGTTTTTGAGTAATACGCTACTTTTGTGGGCTTGTTGCTTTTTATTTTTCGACTTTGCTGACATAATTTATGCTATAGTTATAAATAAAAAAATAACGCCCAATTAGTACACATTAATATATATTTGGGAAGAGAAAGATTAAGTGCACACCTAACCTTTGGCATAATGCACAAAGTGGTAGTCCCAAGACTTGAACCTATAACCTCAAGGTTATTAGGGTAAATTTTAACCATTGAACAAATGGTCACCCCTGCTATAGTTATAAATAAATGTAACAAAAGTCTTTCGCTTCATATACAAAACAAAAATCCTATGTACATCTCTGTTTCATATATCCAGAATTCTATAGTTATAGCTAGTAGTATATTGGCTTCATATATGCCCAATCTTGCACTGCCTCAATCTTGGATGTATCAACAGACACCCCTTTCCCGGATACCACGTGGCCTAAGAATTTGACTTCCCTCAGCCAGAACTCACACTTCCCAAACTTGGCATACAGCCTATGGGCTCTGAGTACCCAAACTTGGCATACAGCCTATGGGCTCTGAGTAACTCAAGCACCACTCTCAAGTGTGCCTCGTGCTCCTCCTCAGAAGACGAATAGATAAGGATATCGTCCACGAAAACAACCACAAATCGGTGTAAGAACTCCCGGAAAATCCGGTTCATCAAGTCCATAAAAACTGCCATTATTGTGGTAAGACACTGCCGGAATCTCACCCTGTAACGGTACTTCCTGCCTCGCAGGTCTACCACGCCTAGCACCTCTTCCTCGTCCCTGACCCTCAACTGATGGTAACCTGATCTCAAGTCTATCTTAGAGAAACAACGGGAACCCTTCAATTGGTCAAACAAATCATCTATACGGGGCATAGGATACTTATTCTTAACCGTAGCCCGATTCAACTTCCGGTAGTCTATACACAATCTCAAGGCACCATCTTTCTTTTTAACAAAGAGGGTCGGCGCTCCCCAAGGCGAAACACTAGGGCGAACAAAGCCCTTATCGAGCAAATCCTGGAGCTGAACTTTCAACTCAACCAACTCTGCTGGAGCAAAACGATAAGGTGCCATAGAAATCGGCGTCGTGCCGGGACTGCTGGAGCAAAACGATAAGGTGCCATAGAAATCGGCGCCGTACCGGGCACTAAATCAATAGAGAACTTTATCTCTCGGTAAGGTGGCAAACTAACAAGATCTTCGGGAAAAACATCCAAATACTCACAAACCACCCTCGGCAACACAACCTGTGTCTCAACACACTCACTACTCTCAAAACTAGCAAGTAGACTACTAAGCTCACTTCGCCCTCGCGAATCATACCCCGGTGGCAAAATACTACCAACCCGGTCTCCCAAGAAATGGAACCACTCCCCGCTCAAGGTACAGCGTTCCTCAGA
>NW_021025758.1:439670-538636 GCF_004153795.1 Camellia sinensis
GACCGTGGTAGCCCTTCCATCCCAGCAGCCATCTTCATCTCGGGCGAACAAGGGTGCCCGGATTAGCCAAACCGAGCAACGCCTTGTCAACGACGACGAGTCCATCCTTCCACCGAGCCCCCAACCCAGCCTTCAACCGGAGCAATCTGACCGAGCTAGCTCCTCCAAATGGGCTCCAATTCTCACCTTTCAAAACTGAGATATCCAGGAAACTGACTCGGTTGTTGTTGAGAAGGATCACTTGATGGCTTTCAATCTAGCCAAGAGTGTTTGCCTTCCAAAAGATATGGAGCACCACAACAAGCAACTAAACACCGAGCTGAAGGCCATCCGGTCATCAACAAAATCAATGATCCTGGTAGGTGGCTCTCTGTTTTCTTTGTCTAACTTTTCCCAACTGTCAGTCCGGCTAAAGAGAGTTATTATTTTGCAGGCCCTTCAGAAGAACAACATTGCACATAGGAAAGTGCTGGAGCTCCGGAAAACAACGAGACAGGCAATGGCGAAAGCCGAAGCCAAGACTGCCGAACTAACACGTTCTCAACAAAGGATGGCCGAGCTGGAGGCCGAGGTAACTCGTCTAACCGGACTAGTTGCCTCGGCTGACAGTGATAAACGGCGAGCCGTTACTGAAGTGAAAGACAAATATTTGTGGGAGATGGCACAGCTTGAGGGCGCTAAAGACGCCGAAATATCAGTTCTGAAGAAGAAGGCTGAGGACGCTGAGGCGAAAGGTTTCAAGGATGGCGAGGCTGCGTACATCCAGCAGTGTGAAACTGCGAAGGACTTGTTCTTCAAATGCGGCTGGAGGGGTGCTGTGGAGCAGCTCGGTTGTGAGCCTGATACCGAGGTCTACAATGCTCCGCAGTACTTCATTCCGGCCTCACTGGCGGAGTATGCTGCCGACCTCCAGAAACAATTTCTTGAAGCGTCTGACGATGAAGAAGAAGATGAGCAAACTGAGACTCCGGTTATCGATGCGCCTGCCAACGATCAGTTAGCTCGGTTGGAGCCAGTGGTCGAAGACTTGACGACCGAAAATGTGCTTCCAACAGAGACCGGGCTTCCAACTAAGACTGTGCGACCCTCTGAAACCGGAGTTGGTGTTGATATTGAAGCCGATCTCGATGATCTTTTTGACTAATTTTGTATTTTTCTTTCTCTTGGACTTGTAACCGGGCTGCGGCCCCTCCTGTGTACCTGTTTTTTACTTTAATGAAAATCTTGTTTTGTGCTCAACTCTTATTCCAGTTTTGATTTGTATGCTTTGCACTTGTAATGTCTTCTATTACTCCAACTGTTACCTCGGTTTACTGTTCTGTTTGTGCTCTCTAACTGCAACTTGAACAAAACGTAATATTTCTCGGCCGAGATACTTTATTCCGGTCTTTAACTGAGTAGTCTGACCTTACTAGCCAACCACTCTTTTGCCGATATACTTACTTCGGCTGAAGAGTAACAAGAGTTGGTTTAATCCAGCCAACCACTCTTCAGCCTTAAACTTGCTTCGGCTGAAGAGTACTAAGAGTTGGTTTAATCCAGCCAACCACTCTTCAGCCTTAAACTTACTTCGGCTGAAGAGTACTAAGAGTTGGTTTAATCCAGCCAACCACTCTTCAGCCTTAAACTTACTTCGGCTGAAGAGTACTAAAAGTTGGTTTAATCCAGCCAACCACTCTTCAGCCTTAAACTTACTTCGGCTGAAGAGTACTAAGAGTTGGTTTAATCCAGCCAACACGTAGATTGGTTTTTCCAGCCAACCTCTAAGTTAGTTTTTCCAGCCAACTTAGAATAAAATGTTTGGTTATTCCGACCAAACGTCCTGCAGCCTGGATCTTTATCCTAGGCTTAGGAGGGGTGTTGGTTTAATCCAGCCAACCACTTTTCAGCCATACCCTTACTTTGGCTGAAGAGTAACAAGAGTTGGTTTAATCCGGCCAACCATTCTTTAGCCATACCCTTACTTTGGCTAAAAAGTAACAAGAGTTGGTTTAATCCAGCCAACGCGTAGATTGGTTTTTCCAGCCAACCTAAAGTAAAGTTATTTGGTTATTCCGACCAAATGTCCTGCAGCCTGGATCCTTATCCTGGGCTTAGGAGGGGTGTTGGTTTAATCCAGCCAACCACTAAGTTATTTTTTCCAGCCAACTTAGAATAATGTTTACAAAGTCCCTAACTTACTAAAGCTATCCTTGATAGAAAACAATTATACTGAAAATGATCGACTTTGTTTTATTGAGAAAAAGGAAATTACATATACTTTAAAAGAGAAACTAAAAGTAAAATAACTTGAGATTGGCCGTGTTCCATGGCCGGGGGATTGCTTTGTCGTCCTCATCTTCTAAGTGGTATGCCCCTTTGCCTGCTAATCCAACCACTTTGTAAGGACCTTCCCAATTAGGCCCTAACTTGCCATCTCCTTGTACTAAGGTGTTTCCCATTACTTTGCGCAGCACCCAATCTCCGATCTTGAATTGCCTTGGATGCACTGTTTTGTTGTATTTCCTGGATAACTCTTGTTGGTATGAGGCGATGTAAACCTGTGCTCTTTTTCTTCTTTCTTCCGCAAGATCGAGTTCTAATGCTATGGCTTCTCCATTCAAGTCTGGATCAAAATTTTCGCTTCTAATTGTGGGGAGACCGACTTCGAGTGGGATTACTGCTTCCATACCATAGGCTAAGGAGAATGGAGTTTCTCCTGTTGACTGTCGAGGTGTGGTGCAGTAAGCCCATAAAACATGAGAGAGTTCCTCTGCCCACTTGCCTTTGGCTTTTTCTAACCGTTTCTTCAGTCTATCCAATACTACCTTGTTTGATGCTTCTGCCTGACCATTTGCTTAGGGATATACCGGCGTAGAATTGTAGAACTCTATCTTGTACTCTTCACAAAAGCCTCTGAAGATTCTGCTGTCGAACTGAGTGCCGTTGTCTGAGATTAGGGCTTTTGGTATGCCAAACCGAGTGATGATATTCTGCCAGACGAACTTCTTCACATCTTTTTCTTTGATTGATGCCAATGTTTCTGCTTCCACCCATTTTGTGAAGTAGTCTGTTGCTGTGACAAAGAACTTCCTGTTTCCGGGTGCTATTGGAAGTGGTCCTACTATGTCCAAGCCCCACATTGCGAAAGGCCATGGACTAGTCAATGGTAAGAGTTCTCTAGCTGGTTGATGTATTTGGTGTGCGAATTTCTGGCATTTCTCGCACTTCTTCACATATTTCTCTGAGTCTGCCTGCATGTATGGCCACCAGTATCCTTGCGAAATGGCCCTGTAAGCTAGCGATCTTCCACCTTGATGGCTTCTGCACACACCCTCATGTATCTCGAACAAGAATGCTTCCACTTTGCTGGGGTGAACACACTTTAGATAAGGTCCAGAGAATGACTTTTTATATAATGCCATGGATGGGAAGAGCCAAAATCGCTGCGACTCTGCTCTTATTTTGTTGGCTTCTTTCTTTTCTTCCGGTAAGACGCCATCTTTTAAGAATAGTATGATGGGATCCATCCACGAGGGGCCTAGTTCGGCACAACATACATCTTCTACTTCGGGGTCTTCAATGCTTGGTCCTGGTAAGTAGTCGATGAGTAACGGATGAGGGATGGAAGTATCTACCATTGAAGCGAAGCCTGCTAGTTCGTCTGCTCTGTTGTTTTCCTCCCTGCCAATTTGTTCTATCCTTACTACTTCGAATTTCTTGATCTCTATTCTGACCAATTCTTGGTACTTGGCCATCCTGTCATCCTTTGCTTCATAGTCGCCAGAAATTTGATTTACCACTAGCTGTGAGTCGCTGTAGACCATTAGTTCGGTGGCTTTCATGTAGAATGCTGATTTGAGGCCTGCAAGAAGCGCTTCATACTCTGCTTCGTTGTTTGATGCTGGGAAGCCAATGTTGATTGCCTGCTCTACTACTAGGCCGTCTGGAGAGATGAGGACTATGCCGAGCCCTGCTCCATGCCGGTTGGATGCTCCATCCACGAAGAGCTTCCACATCTCTCCAACGAACAACTTCCAGCAAGTGGAGGGATCAGAAGATGCCTTGGGATCTTCCATGTTGCTGGTGTCCTCTTCAAGGTTTATGTTTGCTGTCTGTCTCTTGTTATCTAATTGTTCCAAGTCTTTATTTGTTGGTGAGTTTTGACTTGGTGTAGCATGGTTTGCCTCTTCCTTCCTTGCTTTGCTTTGATCTGTCTTGGCGTCTGGCTGAGTATCCGGTACTAGGGGTTGCGCTATTCCTGCGTCAACTTCCATCCCTAGTTTGGCTATTTTAGTCAGGTCGACTGGGCAGATGTGATGACTTCCTGGTGTGAATTCTGCGACGAAATCTGCCAATGCTTGAGCTTTAATTGCGGTCCTAGGTTGGAATTTGATGTCGTATTGTCCCAACTCAACTACCCACTTCAGAATTCGCCCAGAAAAGTTCGCCTTTTCAAACAAAGCTTTTAAAGGAAAGGCTGTGAGGACAACTATGGTATGGGCGTGACAGTAGTGTGACAACTTCCTTGCGGCCATCATCAAGGCCAGAGCCAGTTTCTCCAGTGGCAGGTACCGTGTTTCAGCTCCCAGTAATGTCTTGCTGACATAGTGGATGGGCAGATGTTGGATCCCTTCTGCACGGACCAATACTGCGCTAATTGCGTGCTGAGAGACTGCAAGGTACAGAAAAAGTTCTTCTCCAGGTATTGGGGTGACAAGCAGTGGTGGAGAAGACATATATTCCTTTAAGCTTTCCAGAGCGCGGTCGCATTCTTCGTCCCACTCAAACTTGGCTTTTAGTGCATGGAAGAATGGTCGTAGTCTGTCCGAAGACCGGCTTATGAACCGATTGAGCGCAGCTGCCATGCCGGTGAGATGCTGCACTTCTTTTACTGAGTTTGGTCTCTCTAAATCCTGGATTGCTTTGATTTGAGAGGGGTCTGCTTCTTCTTTTACTGAGTTGGGCCTCTCTAGATCCTGGATTACTTTGATCTGAGAAGGGTCTGCCTCTATGCCACGGTTGGCTACCAGGAAGCCTAGGAATTTGCCAGATCCTACGCTGAATGCACACTTAGATGCATTAAGGCGTAACTTGTGTCTCTTCAGGATTTGAAACATCTCACCTAGGTCCTTGAGATGGTCACTCTTGTCCTTCCTCTTGACCACCATGTCGTTGATGTAAGCCTCCATTGTTCTGCGTAACAATGGTTCAAACATCTTGGTGACCATCCGTTGGAATGTTGCCCCTGCGTTCTTTAGGCCAAAGGGCATGACCTTGTAGCAATACAGTCCTCTTGTGATTGTAAAGGACGTGACCTCTTGGTCTGGTTCGTACATGGCGATTTGATGGTAGCCTCTGTATGCATCAAGAAAGCTAAGTCGATTGTGCCTCGCTCAGGTCTACCAATTGATCTATCCTTGGTAGAGGAAAGCTGTCTTTTGAGCACGCCTTGTTGACTGTTTTGTAGTCGACGCAGACACGCCACTTGCCATTCTTCTTTGGCACCACGACTGTGTTGGAGATCCATCTTAGGTAGTGCACCTCTCTGATTGCTCCTGCCTCCAACAGGTTTCCTACTTCTTCTGCCACTATCTCGGCATGGTGGAGTGCCGATCTACGGGTGCGTTGAATGATTGGTCTAGCGGATGGGTGGACATTGAGTTGGTGACAGATGAAGTTGGGATCAATACCCGGCATGTCGTATGGTGTCCAGGCAAACACTTCGATATTAAAGGTCAAAAATTCCAATACCTCTAATCTCTCAGTGCTGGACAACGACGACCCGAGCAAAAAGAACTTATCCAGGTTCTTTTCATCTATTCTTACCTCTACCAAGTCTTCCACCGCTTTCTGATTAGCTGCTTTGCCTACATCTGCGAACAGTTCATTGTTCTCAGGTTTTTCCACCGAATGAACGTATCCTTTGGCAGCGCGACTGCCATTTGCCGTGACAAAGCATTGCTTGGACATAATCTGATCTCCATAGACCTCTTCAATTACACCGGTGTCGTTGGGGAACCGCATTACTTGGTGGTAGGACGACGCCACCGATCGCATGGCATGCAGCCATGTTCTACCCAAGATGATGTTGTAAGTGGAGGGCACCTTCAATACCCAGAACTCCACTTGTTTCGTTACGCTTCCTGCTCTGACTGGAAGAATTATTTTGCCGACGGGCCATTCTGGCATGGAGTTGAATCCAATTAGGAGAGATACAGCAGGCGCCAAGTCTTTGTCATGTAGCTTCAGTTGTTTAAATGTTTCGTAGTACATGATTTCACATGAACTACCCTGGTCAATCAGAATCCGCTTGACGTCAAAATCCTTGACTCGGAGAGTGACGACCAGGGCATCATTGTGAGGGCAATATATCCGTTCTAAGTCTTTATCCGAAAAGGACATGACGTTTTGTGGCCTCCGTCTTCCCCTTCTTGATGGCAGGTTGGGCACTTAGCACATCTCTTAAGTGTTCAGCCTTTTTGATTGATCCTCTGAGCTCGCATACACGCTCAGGTTCAAAGACTCCATGCATCACATTGATAATGCCTTGAGGCGGGGCGTCGATCGGCATCCCGTTGGGGTTATTATGGTCCTGGGGGGCTGGTTGCGTCCTTCTTTCAATGTATTTATCCAAGTGACCTGCCGCCACCAACTCCTCCAGGTGCTGTCTCAATGGTGTGCAATTCTCAGTGCGGTGCCCCTTTTCTTTATGGAAGGTGCACCGCGATCTTTCGTCGTAGTCTTTCTGTGTTTCTCCCAGCTTAGCTGGCCACTTAACGAAAGGCTCATCTCTTATTTCGCTCAGAATCCGATATATCGGTTTCTTGAACATCGTGGTTATGGCAGTGCGGATTCTCAACCATCTTTTATCCGGGTCTTCTCCGTTATCTCGTCTACCATGTCCGTTTCTGTTTGGTCGATCTACCGTGTTAACCTTTGCTGAGGTCTTCTTTTCTGGTACTGTGGTCGCGCCAGATTTTGCTTTGGCACGTGCGCCATCCTCTTCTACCCTGATGTGCTGATGTACTCTTTCCATCAAGGCTTCCATGGTGAGGGGTGGTGTCATGGTGATTGAATCCCTTAGTCTATTCCCGACCGGAAGGCCTCTCTTGTATTGCGCAATGGTGAGATTGGTAGGACAGTCCCCAATCTAGTTGAAAGTCTCCCAGTAGCGGCTGTTGTAGGATCTTAGGGTCTCTTTGTCACCCATGTCGATGGAGAGTAGCTGGTCGATCTCCACCGGGGTTTTAGTGTTTGTTCGGAACCTTGTTATGAATGCCTCTGCCAATTGCGCCCAAGAGGCTATGCTGCCTTCTGGAAGTTTCTCGAACCAAGTCAAGCCTAGGTCGCCAAGGCTAGATGAGAAGAGCATGCACATCAAGGCCTCGTTTCGCCTGTACACAGTCATGACCTGGCAAAAGTGGCTCAAGTGTGAATAGGGGTCCGTCTTCCTTTCATATGTAGTGAATTTGGGCTGAAGGAAGCCTGATGGTAGGGGCGCGTTTTCAATTGCCGGAACGAAATGTGAGGTTTGCAGCCTTGCTAGTGCCTTGTTCGTTGGTTCGTAGGCAAGGCGCGGTATTGGCATTCCAACCTTGACGCTTCCATGCGTCCGAGGAGCCAACCGCTGTAAGGCAGAAACTCTGTGTGGATCTCGTGCCCTGGCATCCTCCTTGCATCGTGCCTTTTCTTCGAGCACGGTTCGTAAGTCGGATGATCTGGGTAACTCCGTCTGTCTAGATCTGGTTTGGTGCGTATGTGAGGGCCAATACGTGCTTCCTTCAGTGTACGATCTTTCAGATCTCGTCCTCTCAGACCTGGAGTGACGAGTTCTGGAAGACCTGGATTGAGTATCGTCTGTCCTGAGGCTTCTGCTCTCTCCTTGCGAGGGTGTGGTATTCCTACTACGATTTTCTGAGTGGCGAGAGGGCGTCTTGTTTTTACGCCCCTCTCCTGTCGCCACTTCTTTTTTGTTCATCTGGCGCTTCAAGGCCTCCATGTCCGCCGCCATCTTCCTTATTAATTCATCTTGCTCCTTCACGCGATCTTCCAGAGCTTGAGGATCAATTATCCGCCTTTGTCTGTCAGGACTTTGCGAATGAGAGTAACGGGGGCTGTTAGTCCGCCTCCCCCTAGTATCCCTCTTGGTGTTATGTCGTTGGGGCTCCAAATCTGCCATGGGAGGGATAGAAGATAGTCCTTCACGCCTTGCACCCTCATCTGGTGTCTGCCCGTCGATGGCGGACTGCGGTAAATCTTCATTGTGCGCCATTGTTTCTAAAGAGGAGAAGCTTAATCAAGAGGTTTTGTTCTTGTCTCAATCGCCACAGACGGCGCCAATTGTACGGGAAAGAAATAGACCTTCTCGTATAATCCTGTTGATCAAGTCTGCGCTCCTCTGTACGTCGTCGCTTTGTCACCTGAAAATACAAACGTAAACGTGAGCGCGGCGGGTGTGTGCCGGAAACCTCTCCGATGCCTAGTCAGTAAGCTTGACAAATAGACAAAAGCTCTACGTACTCAGAAAACAAAGTTGTGTTACCTCTCCATAGGTGATGTTTGTGAGCTTTTATAGGTTTTGTGCGGCACAATCCCAGTAGGACTTTTACTCCTCCATGTAGAGTCCTCCTAGGATTCATACTCCTGAAGGATAATGTTTATCCTTCAACACCCCCCTCACTGCTTAAACCAAGTGAGATGGTTCTTCTACGGCCGGCCTATCAGACGACCGAAGTAATCACGACTATGGTTAGCCGAACTATACCTAGTTCGGTTCTATGCCCATAGTTTTCTACAAACATGTTATGCCCAAAACCGAACTATCTTTTATCAAGGTTTAGACCGATCTAGTTTCACTGCGCCATGACCGGTATAAGTTTAAAGCATCCGTAAACCGGTCTAACTATGAAGCATCCTTTAACCGGACTAACACCAAGAGTCAATCGAACCAGTCTAACTTCTGGCCTTTTGACCGGACTAACCGGAGTAACGTTTTGGCCCTTTTTACTCACCCTTCTCACCAGGGCCCATACCAACCCAGCTCGGCCCAACTCGTATATAAATTATCCTCTCAAATATAATATTTAAAAATACTTCAATGACACAATTTTCTTCAACGCTTCTCTAATTTTTTTGCAGGCAGTATAGCGACCCCGGTCTTTTCTCTTTAGATTATTGTATCCGGACTTAGGTTCCGTGGATCCTGTCATTACTTATTGGTTGTTGTTGTCCTTTAATCTCTTAGTATAATAATAATAATAATAATAATAATAATAATAATAATAATAATAATAATAATAATAATAATAATAATAATAATAATAATAATAATAATAATAATAATAATAATAATAATAATAATAATAATAATAATAATAATAATAATAATAATAATAATAATAATAATAATAATAATAATAATAATAATAATAATAATAATAATAATAATAATAATAATAATAATAATAATAATAATAATAATAATAATAATAATAATAATAATAATAATAATAATAATAATAATAATAATAATAATAATAATAATAATAATAATAATAATAATAATAATAATAATAATAATAATAATAATAATAATAATAATAATAATAATAATAATAATAATAATAATAATAATAATAATAATAATAATAATAATAATAATAATAATAATAATAATAATAATAATAATAATAATAATAATAATAATAATAATAATAATAATAATAATAATAATAATAATAATAATAATAATAATAATAATAATAATAATAATAATAATAATAATAATAATAATAATAATAATAATAATAATAATAATAATAATAATAATAATAATAATAATAATAATAATAATAATAATAATAATAATAATAATAATAATAATAATAATAATAATAATAATAATAATAATAATAATAATAATAATAATAATAATAATAATAATAATAATAATAATAATAATAATAATAATAATAATAATAATAATAATAATAATAATAATAATAATAATAATAATAATAATAATAATAATAATAATAATAATAATAATAATAATAATAATAATAATAATAATAATAATAATAATAATAATAATAATAATAATAATAATAATAATAATAATAATAATAATAATAATAATAATAATAATAATAATAATAATAATAATAATAATAATAATAATAATAATAATAATAATAATAATAATAATAATAATAATAATAATAATAATAATAATAATAATAATAATAATAATAATAATAATAATAATAATAATAATAATAATAATAATAATAATAATAATAATAATAATAATAATAATAATAATAATAATAATAATAATAATAATAATAATAATAATAATAATAATAATAATAATAATAATAATAATAATAATAATAATAATAATAATAATAATAATAATAATAATAATAATAATAATAATAATAATAATAATAATAATAATAATAATAATAATAATAATAATAATAATAATAATAATAATAATAATAATAATAATAATAATAATAATAATAATAATAATAATAATAATAATAATAATAATAATAATAATAATAATAATAATAATAATAATAATAATAATAATAATAATAATAATAATAATAATAATAATAATAATAATAATAATAATAATAATAATAATAATAATAATAATAATAATAATAATAATAATAATAATAATAATAATAATAATAATAATAATAATAATAATAATAATAATAATAATAATAATAATAATAATAATAATAATAATAATAATAATAATAATAATAATAATAATAATAATAATAATAATAATAATAATAATAATAATAATAATAATAATAATAATAATAATAATAATAATAATAATAATAATAATAATAATAATAATAATAATAATAATAATAATAATAATAATAATAATAATAATAATAATAATAATAATAATAATAATAATAATAATAATAATAATAATAATAATAATAATAATAATAATAATAATAATAATAATAATAATAATAATAATAATAATAATAATAATAATAATAATAATAATAATAATAATAATAATAATAATAATAATAATAATAATAATAATAATAATAATAATAATAATAATAATAATAATAATAATAATAATAATAATAATAATAATAATAATAATAATAATAATAATAATAATAATAATAATAATAATAATAATAATAATAATAATAATAATAATAATAATAATAATAATAATAATAATAATAATAATAATAATAATAATAATAATAATAATAATAATAATAATAATAATAATAATAATAATAATAATAATAATAATAATAATAATAATAATAATAATAATAATAATAATAATAATAATAATAATAATAATAATAATAATAATAATAATAATAATAATAATAATAATAATAATAATAATAATAATAATAATAATAATAATAATAATAATAATAATAATAATAATAATAATAATAATAATAATAATAATAATAATAATAATAATAATAATAATAATAATAATAATAATAATAATAATAATAATAATAATAATAATAATAATAATAATAATAATAATAATAATAATAATAATAATAATAATAATAATAATAATAATAATAATAATAATAATAATAATAATAATAATAATAATAATAATAATAATAATAATAATAATAATAATAATAATAATAATAATAATAATAATAATAATAATAATAATAATAATAATAATAATAATAATAATAATAATAATAATAATAATAATAATAATAATAATAATAATAATAATAATAATAATAATAATAATAATAATAATAATAATAATAATAATAATAATAATAATAATAATAATAATAATAATAATAATAATAATAATAATAATAATAATAATAATAATAATAATAATAATAATAATAATAATAATAATAATAATAATAATAATAATAATAATAATAATAATAATAATAATAATAATAATAATAATAATAATAATAATAATAATAATAATAATAATAATAATAATAATAATAATAATAATAATAATAATAATAATAATAATAATAATAATAATAATAATAATAATAATAATAATAATAATAATAATAATAATAATAATAATAATAATAATAATAATAATAATAATAATAATAATAATAATAATAATAATAATAATAATAATAATAATAATAATAATAATAATAATAATAATAATAATAATAATAATAATAATAATAATAATAATAATAATAATAATAATAATAATAATAATAATAATAATAGTTTGAGAAGTGTTAAATTAGTATATTTTTTGACTTTTTATAAAAAAAAATATAAAATATGGGTTGGGTTTGAAGTAATGTAGTAGAGAGGTGATGCGACTTCAATAAGATGATTGTGACCTAAATAGGATAATATGCTAAAATAGTATGTGCTATTTTAGCACATGCCAAACAACCATTTAAGAACTCATTTGAAAATTGACATTTTGGTAAATTTTTTTATTAAAATCTAAGATTAAAAAAATAATATACTTGGAAAGAATCTTTCTATAAAAGAAAATGAAAAAATAAAAAAGAAAGAAGTAAAATGAAAGGAAAAAATCTTTGGCTGTATTTGGTTGTGCTCTCCAAATGTATTTCCACCCTCATATTTGCTCTCCAAAATGTGGCTATTCAATGTGATTATTTTACCTTTGACATAAGATGTTAGATTATTCTCTCCAACTTCTCCCTCAGTTGGTCTCAAGTGAACATAAAATAAATACACAAGACGTGAATATACTTTTTGTAGTAAATTGATTAAATTTAGTCATCCCATCGTCTCAAGTTTGTTCACCAACAGAGGATCATATTGACGAGGGAGATTTACCCTTTTTCGCGATAACAATTGGTTGGTTGTTCAAAAGCTTGTTCATGATTGTAAGTGAGAAAATCAACAGTTGGATAAGCCTGTTGTTGCTGTTGTTGGCGTAGTGGAGGGTTAGTGGTTTTGCCATGTTCTGGTCTTGTTCTTTTTGTTCTGGGCATGACTTCTGAAGGTAAGCAAAAGGTATGGAAGGTTTCGGTTGCTGCTGTGAGGAAATGGTGTGCAAAAGGTCAGAAACAGGATAGCCAAATGAAGTCTCAGGTTGAGCAAAAAAAAAAATTTGTGAAAAGGTGGAGCCGATTGATCGGTCGGAAGACCCCCAGTTGATCAGTTCTTTGATGGATTCGGCTCCTGCTACTATTGTGAACCTCTACTGCTGTTGTGAAACTCTGAACTTAATCAAAGCTCTTCATCTCTTCTTGTTTTACATGGAAACTAATGTAAATATATTGATTGAATTTGTGAAATTAATTGTAGAATGTGGTGGACTGAATTTGGATTCGGGTGTTGTTATGAAGCTCTGTACAAAAAGAAAGCTCTTCCTCTCTTCTTGTTTTACACGATCAAGATTTGTAAATATATAGACTGAATTTTTGAAATTTATTGAGGTAGGTGGTGAACTGAATTTGTGAAAGTAATTGAGGTAGCTGGTGGAGGAGCTGGTTATATGTTTCAAGTTAGTGGTGGTTGTATTGACACTATTCAACGATGAAGATAAATAAAGATGGTGAAGAAGTTGCTGAAGGCATTGAAGTAATGAAAGTTGTTGGGTGTTTTGAAGTCAGGCTATGAGGCTATTATAGTCTCAATTTCACAACGTTCCAAAGAGCTTTACGCATCATTTTTTGTTTTTTTTTATCAGAAACTGAGGTTTGGCAGAAAGGGCCATGAGTGTGCAGGACAGGTTTGCAGGTACATAAGGTTTGGTTAAGAGTGTTCACGGGTTTGGTTCAGTCATCAGGTGAGGCACAATAATATAAACGATGAAGGTACATAGGGTTCACTGGTTTCCCATGAAGGTACATAGGTTTTCGGTTTCCCACACAATTGATGAAATTTAACAAATGAAAAAATTCCAATAATATTGAATTATGTGTGATAAATTGTGTAGATACGAATGAAATGATATTTTAATTTTTGTTTGACTATCAATGTATATAATACTTTCTAATTTTGTGGCCATTTGTTTGAAAAATAATAATATAATAACTAGCAAATGATTTGTGATAGTAATTATTAAAAATATAAAAATATTTTAACTAAGAAATATTGAAAAAAATATAATTCGAATCAAATATACAATCATGAGTTCGGTATCATCAGTAATTGAATATTTATTATGACCTTCAAATTATTTTGTTTATAAAATTTTGAATAAAAAAAATTTTAATTGAATTTTTTTTATTAATAATCAATTTTTTGAATTGAATTTGAAAAAGAGTTTGGTTATGACTGTTATTTTTTTGTTAATCATTAATTTTTTTCAATTGAATTTTAAAAAGAGTTTGGTTAAGAGTGTTCCTTTTTGTTAACAATTAATTTTTTGAATTGAATTTTAAAAAGAGTTTGGTTATGACTGTTGATTAGAGATTTTAATAGAGTTTTTTTCACACCCCGACTTTTATTATCCAAATCCATTACCAAATCCTTTATAACAATTCCATCTAGTTGAGAATAACTAGAATAAATAATAACATTCTCTCACGATAACAATGATGATATAAATAAGACATGATACAATGCCCATAGGCTTACATTGAATAACCACAAATAAAATAAAGGGATTTACTCTTATACAATACATGGCACTCGGCCTACAAATAAAGGGCCCTGTGGCCAACAGTTAAGAGACTTCAAATCATACACGATTCCTCCAGCCTTGTACCTGAAAAAGGTCATCAACACGTGAGATGAGCAATAAGCCCAATAGAGATCCCGAAGATCCTAACCAATCACAACATATAGATAAAAATGATCATGAATGCATCAGGACATACCGTATAAGTAGTGTGACATTTATTATACAAAATGTACTCATATAACTGTGTTTTTCTTGAAATGTTTCTCTTGACACAAGTCAATATAAAATGATTTCTTTTCTTTCTCATTCCCATCATTACTTCCAAAAGAAAATGTTTTAAAAACCTTATCTTTTTTGTAATAAAACTTCTCATTTCAACACAAAAAATCTCACTTAAACAACCATTCTCGAAATTCAACTCTGCATGCAAATCATAATCAATATCCAACCTCTCTACACACCATAAACATTCATGTCCCAACATATAAATACACTAGCGTATGCCCGTGCCTGAAGGTACGGTGTAGATAATATTAAGATTATAATATAATTGTAATTACAACACTATTTAAATTTAAAATTAAAATGTAATTATAAAAATATATTTAATAGAGAAATACAGTGTCAAAACTAAGTCACTCTCTCACTTTGTTTTTCTATTTCTCTCTTTAAATTGAAAAACAACCAACACCAATGAGAGGATGTCAAAACACTGTACAGAGAGAGTGAGGGAGAGAGAGCCGATGTCAAAACACCCACCCAAACCATTAAGATCTCAGTGTATAAGCTAAAGAGAAATACAATTTCAAAACTGACTCACTTTCTCACTCTATTTTTCTATCGCTCTTCAAATTGAAGAACATCCAAGACCAATGAGAGGATGTCAAAACACTGTATAGAGAGAGTACCGATGTCAAAACACCCAAACCATTAAGATCTGTGCATCAGATCAGCTAAAGAGAAATAGTAAACTAAAAGGAAAGATGTTTTCGAAAATGGTAATAGTGGTTTTTTGCAGCAGTGATATAAAATATCCAGTGCAAGAGGAATCACTGAATTCTTGAAAACAACTCCAAAAAGACAGTTTAATTTTAACTCAAACTTGCTGGATTTATAATAGCGAGAGATTCATGCCATGCTTCACATTTGACTATGAATTAGAATTTCTAATTGTTCTAACTTAGCAAGGTTGTTTAGGAGTTTGCTAAACTATTGAAAGGGAAAGAAAGTTTTTAATGCCATAGTCAGGACAATAAAGTTACAATACTGACTCTTTACTTTCTCAAATTTGACTCTATACAGTATGTACCAGAGTAAGACCAAGGATTGGGCCAGTAGATGAGGTGCTCCCTTACCAGAGGTGATGGTTGGGTTCGAGTCTTACCTGTTGTGTGATGCAACTTCCTAGGATAATATTTACATTATGTAATGGTTATTATAGCATTTTTTGTCAAATTTTTAACAAAAATTATTTTTAAGATTAAATTTAAAAAAAAAACATAAAATCTAAAAAATTAAAATAAAAAAAATGATTAAACATAAATGAGTATAGTATAATTTATCCAAATATTTTTTTGTTGTTTACTATTTAATTGGAAAAAATGGATGGTCATAATTCAACGGTCAAAAAAGGTTCCTTCCTCATTTATCCGATATCCTTCTATGTATTTTTTTCCACAATCCGTGTTCAATTTCCATGATCCATACTTCCCATACCAATTCCATTGAAAATTGGATCACCCATTGTTTTCAAAATAATATCATTATGGTGTAACTTACATTTTATTAATTTTAAATCAATTTCCATGATCCATACTTCCCATACCAATTCCATTGAAAATTGGATCACCCATTGTTTTCAAAATAATATCATTATGGTGTAACTTACATTTTATTAATTTTAAATCAATTTCCATGATCCATACTTCCCATACCAATTCCATTGAAAATTGGATCACCCATTGTTTTCAAAATAATATCATTATGGTGTAACTTACATTTTATTAATTTTAAATCAATTTCCATGATCCATACTTCCCATACCAATTCCATTGAAAATTGGATCACCCATTGTTTTCAAAATAATATCATTATGGTGTAACTTACATTTTATTAATTTTAAATCAATTTCCATGATCCATACTTCCCATACCAATTCCATTGAAAATTGGATCACCCATTGTTTTCAAAATAATATCATTATGGTGTAACTTACATTTTATTAATTTTAAATCAATTTCCATGATCCATACTTCCCATACCAATTCCATTGAAAATTGGATCACCCATTGTTTTCAAAATAATATCATTATGGTGTAACTTACATTTTATTAATTTTAAATCAATTTCCATGATCCATACTTCCCATACCAATTCCATTGAAAATTGGATCACCCATTGTTTTCAAAATAATATCATTATGGTGTAACTTACATTTTATTAATTTTAAATCAATTTCCATGATCCATACTTCCCATACCAATTCCATATTGTTTTAAAAATAATAACATCATTATTGTGTGACTTACATTTTATTGCAAACATGCAAGACATATAACATGTTAAGCAATCAAAACAAGAGGAAATGCATGCCAAATGCAATGTGATTCAAACATGCAACACATGCGATAGGCCAAGTATGTAACAACATGCAAGGCTAGCATGCAACAACACGTGAATGAGAGTCTTAGACTAGTTTGGGCAGCTCTCAAATAAGCCCAAAACAATGGCCGAATGCTAAGGAAATGAAGGCCAAAATACACACAAACATGCATGCACACATGGTTCAAAACTTAAGCTTCAAAGAGCAACTTTTAAGCACACTTAAAAGGGACAAACATGGACATATGGCATGCATACTAAGCTCTGAAAATCATGTTATAAAGGTGCCAAACCAAGTAAACAAGACAAGCCAAGCATGCAACAATGTCCAAGACTCAAGGGGGCTTTAACCAAAGCTATATGAAGCAAGCCCCAAAGGGCCATGAGGGCCTAAAACAGGTCCAATGCAGGTCTAAACAAGACCAAAGACGCATCTAGATGGCATCTAAATGGTCTAAACATGAAGCATGCACAAAGGTCCAAACATGGAGTATAAGACACAAGCCTTTCAAAGCATTAAAGGGGCATCGAATGCAAGCATACAAGCATACCATGAGGACTGAAATGACATGGTAAGTGGTTCCAAACCACTGAAACAAAGCAAGTAAAGCATGCTAGAGGGGTCAACACTCAAGGCTCAAAAGGGGGATTACATAGTAGCTATACAAAACAAAGCATGGATGACCCGAGCAACCAAAAACAGACCTTAGGCATACTAAAACATGCATAAAAGCTTCACAAAGCTAAGCCAAAACAAGTAGGCATAGTGGTCTAAATGCTAGGCACATGTTAAGGCAATTCATGGCATTACAAGACAAGTATGCAAGGCAAGTATGGTGTGTCTAAACCAATTAAAAACAGTCCTAAATCATGGCAAAATAAGCACAAATAACACTTAAGACATGGCCAACATGCACTTAAACAAGATGCTCACACATGAGGCTAAAATGACCATTTTTGAAGGCAACAAGGAGAGGGGATGGCCCTCTCCTTCTTAGGACCTTAAAGCACTATCCCCACCACTAAAATCCCTCAAGATTTCAATGGTGACGAGGCCCAAACAAGATGGTCCCGGAACTCACCAAAATAACACAAAATGGGGGCTAAACAAGGCCTAAGAGAGGTCAAACAACCCCAAAGCTCAAAGCAACCTTAAACAACTATTTTAAGCAAGTAAAAACAAGTCTTTTATATGTTATACACTAAGCTCAAAAACAGATGCAAGGTAGGCAAAAAGACTATGCAAAAATGGGGTATTTAAAGGTAAAGTTCTTACCCTTGTAGACCCCTTCAAGAACAGCACTCCAGCTGCTTTCCTTAGCTTAAAACCAGCTCAAAACTTCAAGAACAACCTAATGGCTCCTCAGCAACCAAGGTAAGGTGTAAAACTAGGTGTTTGTGCACAAAAGTAAGGACAAACACACACTTATACACAAAGAGATGGAGATATAGAGATAGAATAGATACACGATGGCTAACCCTAATCCAGACCTCTGGAATTCAAACCTTTTACCCCTGAGGAGGGAGGAGAAGCCCTCCTCTTATAGAGGATCACTCTTGCAAAACTTACAAGACAAGCTAAGCAAGAGTGAAATCCCTCCATACACGTATATGGAGGGGGTGTAAAGTGTATGCCAGCTAGCACAACTGGCATAAAAATATCTGTAAAAGCAGATGCACGGTGATTGGCCTGCCAAAAATGACAAATTGGCAAAAACAATGGTCGGCCGACCATCAATAGTGCCAACCGGCCAAATATATGGCCGATGGCAACAAAATAATGGCCGGTGGCCTCAAGCCATGGCCGGTGAGGTATGGGGGTGGCCAACAAGCCATTCCCTACCCTCCAAAGCAAAAACACAAGTGTTTGGTGCAAAACCAAACACAAAACAGTGCCCTAGAAACGAAATGCTGGAAAGCCAAAACTCGCATTTACTTAACTTGGCGTACAACTTCTCATCTCTCTGGTGTTTGGGATTTTGAAGACTTGTCTTTAGTTATATGTTTTACTTTGTTATTTTTTTGAGATTTCATGTCAACATTCAAGCCTAGGGCTTAACTTGTAGATGAGTTAGTACTCATCCTTTTTGTGTCCAAGTGTTAGCTTGGAAAGATGTAAGCCCTTAGGGCATTTATTTTGATGTTGCAGGATGTTACAAGTAAAGTCTGTCAATAAGAATACTCTGATGACTAACTCAAATGATTCATTTTCTTTTATAAATGCATGTTAATATTATGGTTATTATGGGTTTATTTTGAGGGCGTTACAGGCAGGATACTTCAATATATGATTAAAAATTTATCCGTTAAAAGAAAAGAGCCGCTCCTCTCGAATCACAAGATGACAACCACATGAAGACAAACCAAGAATGCGGAGCAAGGGCACGTTATATGTAAGGGCTGGTTTAGTTTTTTTTTTTTTTTTTTAAAAAAAAATTTAATATACATAATATTAAATACAAATCAACTTCACGGCCGCCTATGTACACAGACGTCAAAGCATACAAGTGAAAGGAAAAAAAAATAATATTATATGTGTATATTTATTAAGCCTCCATTTGGAAAGTGGGTTGGCTTTTTGGCTTTTTGGCCTTTTTGACTATTTTAGCCTGGGCTTAAAAGCTTGGTTTGGGAAGGGCTTTTTAGCTTTTTGGTTTTTTTGAGTTTTTTTGTGAGAGAAGAATGTAATGATTATGAGTTGGATGTGATGTTTTGTTTGTTATGGCTAAAATAGCCTATTTTGTTTTTTGTGGCTAAAATAGCCAAAAAAACCTGCAAACCCACTTGCCAAACACAGATGTTAAAGTTGGGTCCGTGAGAGCTTACCACAGGTCTTGTTTTTCTAATCGGAATCGTTAACTGTGTAGAAGTTGTCGATTACTATATGTCTGTAAAAAATCACATCTATTGGATATCGTTAACTACATGATCAAATCAGTTTTGTATAAAAAAATAGATGGTGTTATAGTTAATATGTGACAAAAAAAACTAACACGATGAGATAGATATCAATATCCAATGAATGTAATTTTTTACAAAAATATAATAGTCGACGAGTTCTACATATTGAACGGTTCCGATTAGAAAAACAAGACCCGTGGTGGCTCCCGCGAACCGAATAACACCGTCCAATGGAAGGCCGAAAAGTAGGCAATATTTTCCCATATGCTTTTCAGCCGACGCACTGCCCAACCGTACGGATTAATTAATTATCTTTTCCTACCTATTTATTTATACAATAATTTAATCCACATTTTTTTATAAAAATTTAAAAAATTAATCCAAACATTTTTATTTTTTTTTCGAATTTTTAATTTTAAAAAATAAAAAGTGCACTGAGAACCCTCCAAACAACTCCTAAAACTTTTTCCCTTTTTTTATTGTCGGGCGCCGCTCCAACTTTTCGAGCACGCATGACCGGACAACTTATCTTTTGACAGATTCAGGATGTCTACTTGGCTCGTGGGTTATTGGCCTACTTTTTGGACTAATTTTAATAATTTAAATTATTTATATTTTAATATTTATAGAGTATATTATATTTGTAGAAAATCAAATCGATCGGATATCAAAATTCAAATGTTCAGGTCATCGAACTAAGCATCATTTTATTAAAAAATAAAATTATTTATTAAATTTTTTAATAAACAACTTTTAGTTCAATGATTCAAAACACGTTATTTTCGATATCCAATCACTTTAATTTTTTACAAGTATAATATACTTAGTCTCTGTTTGGAAAGTGGGTTGACTTTTTAATTTTTTAGCTATTTTAGCCTGAGCTATTTTAGCCTGGTTTGGGAAGGGCGTTTTGACTTTTTGACTTTTTTAACTTTTTTTGTGAGAGAGGATTGTAATGATTATGGGTTTGATTTGATATTTTATTTTTTGTGATTAAAATAGCCTATTTTGTTTTTTGTGACTATTTTAGCCCCTAACCCACCCAAACCTTCTTGCCAAACACCACCTTAATAAATTTTAAAACATGAACAATTTATATCATCAAAATTGAGTAAAAAAATAAACCTACTGACCCACCAAATAGAGAGCCAGGTAGAGATCCTCCAAAATGAGAGGATTTGGGCTCACAAGCTTGAGGTTTGATTTAAGCTTGGCTTGGGAACTGGGTTGACTTTTTGACTTTTTAGTTTTTTTGGCTATTTTAGTCTGGGCTTAAAAGCTTGGTTTGGGAAGGGCTTTTTGACTTTTTTGAGTTTTTTTGTAAGAGAAGAATGTAATGATTATGGGTTGGATGTGATGTTTTATTTGTTATGGCTAAAATAGCCTATTTTTTTTTTATGACTAAAATAGTCAAAAAAGCCTCCAAACCCACTTGCGGCTTAATAGGGAAAAGTCACTTTCGATGAACGGTGAACACCATTTGTGTACAGTACCTAACCGGCTAAAAATCAAAAGATAAATAGTGAAGTTACTATTTGCATAGGAATTTTTTTATTAAAAAATATATGAAACACAGTAAAAAAAATTTCAATAATATTTATATCATATCTAAATATATATTTTTATTTTATAAATTTTGTAGTTATTATAGAAATAATTTTTAGATACCTTCAGATGAAAGACAACCCACCATCACGTGAGTATACTAATCTTTTGAAAGATAAATTTATTATTTATTGCACATAAAGTATTATTATTTTAAACAGGTGTAATCAAAATCTATTTTTATATTTTTGTGTCAAATAATTATAAAAATTGATATAATTAAAAATTACAAATTATTCCATAATGTTTTAGACATCATAAAATCAAACACATGATTAACAATAGTGCTTTGGTAAATAGATCTATCAAATTATCATTTGAGCCAATCTGTTAAACATCAATATCACCCTTCTTCTGAAACTCATGTGTAAAAGAATTTTGATAAAATATATTTTGTCCTGTCACCTTTAAAAAAATTAAAAAAAAAATTGCAATACAAATCAAACATTTAATAAATTAAAAAAAAAAGTCGATCGTTGTAATAAATAAATTTTTAATTTTATTAATTTAAATTATTAAATTTTTTTATTTTCTTTCAATTTAAGCCATTTGTTTATTATCATTAACTAAAAATGATAAAAAAACAAAATTAAAAACAAAAACAAAAAAAGAAGATATTTTAGTTATTAAACTTATGCCCCGTTTGGTAAGATAGTTAGGACTAATTTATCTCACTAAAAGATAAAATAAGTTAAAAAATTAATAAGATAAAATATCATATCTAAACCATAACATTATTTAAATTGAAATTAAATTAAAAAATTAAGATTTAAATTCATAAAATTAAAAATTCAATATTTATGTGAATACAATGGTTAAACTTTGGGATTTTGTTTATAATTTTGTCACCAAAAAAAAAAAAAAAAAGACACATATTTTAGGTGGTGTTTGGGAAGGAGAAGCCGGGCTAAAATAGCTACGTCGCGACAAAATTGGCTGTTTCAGCCACGTCCCGACAAAATGCCATTCACGGGTATCCAAAAACCCTTACTCGTGTAAATTGACCCAAATGCCCCGAAGACAACCCTTTTCATTCATCAATCTGTATTCAACGCCTCATTGCGCAGCACACACCCTTTGGAGAAAGACGAAGAGAAGAACCACCAAGCTATCGGAGGACAGCTGACCAGGGCCCCCCGCAGAGATAATCGCCACCGGAGTACCCATCCGCGGCGGCGAACACGAACCAAGCCTCTCAAACTCAAACCGATCCGATTCAGGTAATGCTTTATGGCCTATCTGATTGATCTTTTTCTTCTTCCGATCTGCATAGTATGGGTTGATAACGGCATCGGTTCATGACCGATCTGTTGCTTTCCGGTCGTGATTGGGTTGATTACGCTTACATTACACACATTTGGGGCACCGATCTGTCTCTGTGACAAATCTGGGTTATGGATCTATTCTTATTTTCAAAATCTGTTCGGTTATCACAAATTTGGGGCTGATTTGTATATATACACACATATATATACGTATCCATGTATATAAAATGTATATGTTCTTATTCAAATATCTGTTCTTATTTATGAAAAGCAGATATGTTGATCACAAACTTAACCAACCGTTGTTAACATTGAAGGAAAACCACATCTTATATCTGTTCTGATTTACAAATCTGTTCTTATCAGATCTTGTTTACAAAATGCTCAATTAGCAGGTCTTGTATAACTCTGTTCTGTTCGGTTATCACAAATTTGGGCCAGATTTGTTTTTTTTTTTTTTTCGTTTATACTCTGAATTGTTGCTAATAGAAATGCTCAATTCCCATTTGTATGGTTACATATAAATTACATAAAAAATATAATTCCAACTCAATTTGGGAAGGAAGGTAGATATATTATCTATATATATTAACAACAAATTACAAAATATATAAAACTTATAGTACAAATATATTACAAAAATTGGGTTTATTAAGCAATATATTTAAAATATATCTGAAATATATATTACAAATTTAGATTTAAAAAGCAAAGAGTGTCAAAATTTAGGTACACATATATGACACAATTTAATTATGAAAAACTATATTATTAAACATATATGACAAAATTTAATTATTAAAAAATAGTGTACAAATATATTCACAAATATTTTTAAAATATCATATAAAATATATTTAAAATATATTACAAAATAGTACTATATTCAAAAATATTTTTAAACAATCATATAAAATATATTTAAAATATATTACAAAATAGATTTATTAATTTCAATATATTTTTTACTCAATACGAATTGCTCAATTCTCATTTGTGAACAATATATTAATTACATAAAAAATATTGTACAGTTATCTTAAACAAAATTTCGTAAAAAATATGTTCAACAATATATGTCTGTAAAATTTTTAGTAAACATATATTAATTTAATAAATTATTAGAAAATATATTAACAATATATTCACAAACCTAATAAAAAATAAATTTCAAAATATATTACCAATATACCTAAATTCATGATGCATAATACTTTTACAAACAACGTAGTTAGTTCATGGAATAAAATATAAACTTGTGTTAGTCTTTGTATGTGTTCATGTTGATTCATGTAAATTTAATTGCAATTTAAAGCGTACCATGGCGTCGTTCACCTCTACTGCAACTTCCAGTACATGGCCACGACGAATGTGTGCCTGTGGACATGGCCCCTGTATTGTTAAGATCTCCAGGTCCACCAAAAATCCAGGGCGTCCCTACTTTGTCTATCCCCGCCCTGTGGTGAGTGACCCAATCTTTATCGGTCATAACTGTATGAACATTAACAACCCATAAAACTAATAGTTCCATAATTTTCACTCATCAGCCCTGTGTCAGTTGGATTGGTTGGTGTGAAGAACGAAGGTGAGAGAACCAAGACTATGCGTCACCCGGAGATGAAATTGCCATGCAATTGCGGGCTGATGTCATAGACATTCAACAATCCTTGCGTGTCCTTAAGACCATTGTGTATGTGCTTTGCATTGTCGTTGTCATTTTGTTGTGCCGTATGTAATCACCGTTACCATGTTGTCAGTACGTACAAACACGTTAGTATGTTATCAGTATGTTGTTAGTATGTTCGTACTATGTTGGTAGCATGTTGTCGCATATGGGAGCCGTAATAAGAACTATCATATTTTTGTCCACTACTAACTTCCATGGAACCTGTGTACGTACCATATTAATGTGCAATGGTTATATGCAAATTTAACTTTAGCATCCTACATCTCTGTTTGTTGTTATTAATGTGTCATGCTTTATGCGTGTGTATATAACAACCAAATTTGTCATTGTAATCTTTTGTAACCGTACATTAGTAATGGCTTCCACACGTATTTCGCCGCGTAACCAATCGAAAAGCAAAGGCGTTGTCACTGACAAGTCAAGCAATCTTGAGGAGACACAAAATCAGTTCAGTCACAAGGCGTCATGGGACAGTAACTCAATCCGAGTTTTCCTGCAGTTGATTGCAAATGAGATTAGTAAAGGAAATCGCCCATTTCTAGTCTTCAGCCAAGCAGGGTACAAGTCGTTGGCAAGGAAATTTGAGAAAAAAATAGGAAGAAAGCATGGACTAAAACAGTTGAAGAATAAGTACATGAGCTTGAAAAAAGAGTGGCAGGCGTGGACAAGTTGATGGATTCAAGCAAAGGAGTGTCCGGGATAGGCTTTGATAGTGACACCGGTTTGTTTCAGGCACCTAAGGAGTGGTGGGACAAGATGGAATCAGTAAGTACATGTACAAACAAGTTTTATATTTGTCATTTACCAGTACATATTTCACATTGTTCAGTTAACTTTTATTTAATTATATGAAATATAACATCTGCCTCTTTCATATATCTCTATTTCTGCAGGTCAACAAGGCGTTTGCGAAGTTTAGGAAAAAAACCTTGGAACACTGTGACTTGATGAAGACGGTCTTCATGGGGGCATCAGCTACTGGGAAGCACCATTGGACCCCGGGAGAGAAACTTCCTGAAGCAGCTGATGACTCATCTGATTCAGTGCATAGTTTGGGAGCCCAGCCATTTGCTGATCCGATATCCCCAGGAGTACAGGACGTGGAGTTAGATTCTTCACTGGAGCATGTTCCGATTGAAAAGGCAAAACGCAGAAAGACGCCATCAACAAGTGTTTCAAAGTCGAAGAAGGCAACAAGTGGTGCGTCAGTTATTGAGGAAAGCATGAACAAAATGACAGATGTGGTGCGTTCGAAAAATCAGCAGGTCACAGTGAGGCACCTCACAAGCAACGAATCACTGTACACTATTTCAGAGTGCATGCATAAACTGAGCAGTATTACATCCCTGATTGGTACACCGTTATTCCACTTCGCCTTCATACTTATGGATAACGCCGATTACCGGGAGGTGATGATGTGCCAGCCTGATAACGAACACATCATCGGATTGCTTACACAGAAGCAACTCCAGTGTACTGCGTCAGCGCCTTTTGCAAACCTGTTTGGGGGTCGCCGGATATGATGTAGCGGTGTTAGGAGTGTTGAAGATGCATGTCCTTGTCTTCCTTTTTAAAACTTTGACTTATGGTATTGTTCGCACTGTACTAAAACAGGATGGTGGTGTGTGCATGTTTTTATTCTGTCGTTTTTTTTTTTCTTGCTAACTATGGCGACCAACAATTTTAGTCTACTACATGGGTTGACGGAACGGAAGTATGGTTGTGCTTCGTTTTTGGGAAATGAATGGGATGCTTATGTTTTAATATTGTGTCTGGCTATTTTGAAGACAGGGAATTACGTTTTCCTTGCACGCTTTTGAATACCTATATGTCGCAAGTTCAATTGTTAGTTTACTTTGTTGGCTATTTTTGTGGTTGTTACCACCAGGGCCCCCCTGTAAAGCATAAGTTGAACAAATTCTTTTTTTTTTGTGAAATTCATATGATTATGCGTTCAAAATGACATTGGTGACGATATTACTTACATTAAAAACAATGTCGCCTTTTTTAATTGCAAACTTCAACATAATTTGAGTCAATGAATCACGTGCCAACTGATTGAACGATTGCCACTCTTGTAGGTTTCGCATCAACGAAGACGCGATGAATCCTTGGGATGGAAGCAACAATGATGAAATAACGGAAATGCTTAATCAAATAGGCGTCCAGGTGCAACAAGAACAGAACTGCACATTTCTACAAGCATGCTAGTATGCGACAGAATGGTACGCAAAACACATGGACAGAACGCCGTGTCGCACTTCTATACTAACCGGGAATACATGGATATGCGAACTATATGCAGGCCATATGGGTCGATTTGAAGAAAATGTTTGCATGCCGAAGGAAGTTTTTGCCGCATTGTGTGAGACATTGGTAAATGATTTTGGGTTTCAAGTCCCGTAACGTCCACATGGCTTAGCTGTTGAAGAAAGCGTTGCAATGTTTATCCATGTGTTGAAAGGGAAGCAAAATCGGGAAATCCAAGAACGGTTCCAACATTCCGGGGAGACTGTGTCGAGGCACGTGCATAACGTATTAAATGCCATGAAAGAGTTCACTGTTGTTCATTGCCGCCCCATATACAATCAGCATCGTATACATCCATACGTGCGGTCTAGACAGAAATACCTACCGTTCAAGGTACTTCTGCAAAACAGTATATTATCATGATTATCAAGACAATAAAATATATTTTGTTTTTATTATTAACTGCACGTGACGGAGACACAAAAAAACGAAACACTTGTTACCCATTTATGCAACAAAACAATTCGGTTGTTTGCAGGACTGCATTGGCGCAATAGACGGAACACATGTCAGTGCATGGGTTACGGAGCCAGATGCGGCAACATATTTCAGTAGGAAATAATGTCACACACAAAATGTCATGGCCGCTGTCGATTTTGACATGTATTTCATATTCATTTCCTGCGGATGGGAAGGAAGTATGCATGATAGTCGCATATTCAACGAGATACTAACAATAGTAAATGCCATACCAGAAGTTGAACATGACGAGGATGGTTTAATGGTTAGGGATGGGGACCCCCATATGGCATTGGTGCGCCTTCACATACACAACAAATTATGTTACATACGTAATAACGGAATATTAGGAAATATATAATATCTACATATAATTTTTGTATGGTTGTCACATAATGACACACGCGAAACAGACTGTATTAAAATATATTATCATGTATAAAGTATATGAGTTTCCACGGGAATGTAACCCCCTTCCACTTGGTGACGTGCCTAACTTTGAAAAACAACAATCCATACGAATTAAGCTTTTCGTATTACAAAAAAGGTGAAACAAATAAAAAAAAAATTAAAAAGAAAACTAATACAAAAATTGTCATGTGCGACGTCAATTAAAAACATAAAAACAGAAGTTGAAAACAACAATTCCAAACCCAAAAAAAAAAAAAGTAACAGAAAAAAAAATTGTGCAAAAAACAAAAAATCCAAATGCAAAATAAAAAAAAAATTAAAAGAAAAAAAAATTAAAGCAAAATCCGCCAAATCCGAACTCAAAAAAAAAAAAAAAAAAAACTACCAAATTGGATTTGCAAAATTCGGCAGATCGAAACCCAACATAAAAAAATTGTCAACAAAAAAAAAAAATTATGCAAAAAATGCTAACTCCAAACCCAAAAAAAAAGAAAAGAAATATCTAAAAATTACCAAAAAACGGCAAATTGAAACACAACATAAAAAAATTAAAATAAAAAAATAACCAAAATATGGCAAATCCAAACCCAAAATGAAAAAAAATTAAAAATTAAAAATGTAAGCAAAATTTGCCAGCTCGAAACCCAACATACAAAAAAAGAAAAACAAAAAATGCCAAATCGAAACCCAACATAAAAAAATTAAAATAAAAAAATAACCAAAATATGGCAAATCCAAACCCAAAATCAAAAAAATCAAAATAAAAAATTTAAGCAAAATTCGACAAATCAAAACCAAACATACAAAAAAAAAATTAACCAAAATATGCCAAATCCAAACCACAAAAAAAAAAAACAAAAAACAAAAAATTTAACAAAAAAGCAGAAAAAGTAAAAAAATAAAAATAAAATTTAACCAAAAAGCAAAAAAAAAAGAAAATAATAAAATAAAATAAAATTTAACCGAAAAAAAACCCGAAAATATGTCAAATCCAAACCAAACCTAAAAAATTAAACAAAAAAGGAAAAAGGGCAATTTGGTAAGTTAATATGATGACACCTCACCAAAAAGCCAAAAAGTCAAAAAAGTCAAAAAGTCCTTACCAAACCAGGCTTTTTAGCCCGAGGCTAAAATAGTTAAAAAAAGTCAAAAAGCCAACCCACTTCCCAAACAGAGGCTTAAGTTGAAATCTAAACTTAAGAGAACTTGAGGGACCTATGAGACCCATCACAGTCCTGCTTCGATGATTCAAATAATTTATTACAAATATGTTTTTAAAAATATCCCATAAATTTTTTGAAGACAATCACAATAAAATAAAATGTTATAATTCTTGGAATCAACTTAATTTTTTTACAGATGATATACACTAAGATTCTTTCAGAATGAGCATTTCAAAATATGATAAATTACACTGACACTCCTTGAATTTCTTTGAAATCACACTGGTGCCGTTTTTATTCTTTGAAATATCATTACGCTCCCTTACTTTGATAGTAATATGTGTAACAGTTGTGTCCATCTGCTCATGGTTGGGGTGCTTGCGGTTCGGTTGCAGCCGAAGAACTTCCAATCTGTCGAATTGGCAGATTGAAAAAAATCAATCCGCATCCGTCTGTCTAATTGGCGGATGCAAATTGAGCGGTTGGCGGATAGATGTGAATCGGTTTGCCGGTTTAAACTTTTACAAATTTTGAACATAGTATAACAACTCGTCAACATTTTTTTTTTAAAGATAATAATCCAACTCAACATAACCAAAAGATTATCAGATAAATTATCAAATACCAATAATAAATACATATAAGAAAATCATGCATTATCAAAACTATTTCATTACTTTTTTTATTCAAAACCTATTTAATTTGATTTTTTTTTTAAAGACAAAATTAAGCCATATATTTTCCACACAAAAATACCAAATATCAACACTTGTGATTTGATAAAATGATTTCTAAATTGAAAACACAATAGAATATCTAAACTATTTTTCTATTGAAAACACAAACAGAATATCTAAACAAATTGAAAATACAAAGTCTTACAAATTATTAGGGGTGCTCGCGGTTTCGTAGTTCGGTTGTAACCAAAAGAATCTCAAATCCGTCATTCGTCAAAAATTAGACATATTGGAAAAAAATCAATCTGCAATTGTCCGCTTATTATCACGCATCCATCCAAAATGTAAGGGATCGATTCGGTTCGGTTCGGTTCGATCAATTTGAGCGGATCGGAATATTGGTTGAGCACCGCTAGTTCATAAACTATCAATTAATGAACAAAAAATGATGAGTTCAGCATAAAAAGATTTGAAATGCCAAAATTACCCTTCCTCTCTCTCTCTCATTTCCCACTCAAGGTCATTGCCACAAAACTTATATATATATATATATATAGGCCTCATCTGAGAAGATTTCATTTTAACTAAGACCTCGTTTAGAAACAAGTTTTTTTAGTAACTTTTTGATTTTTGGACTAAAATATGAGATAAAAAAAATTAGTACATTTGGGATAATTTTTTAATTTTGTACGAAAAGATGTGCAAAAGGTAGAGAAAAAAGATAATCTTTGACTTTTTGTATAGATTGTTGACTTTTTAATTTTTTTAGTAATTTTTTGACTTTTAGTCTAAAAAGTGATATTATCAAACGAGACCTAAAATAGTCAAAAAGATAAAATATCAAATCACAACATTTTTTCTTTTTCTTTTTTTTAATATCTTTTCATAAAAAATTTAAAAATCAACTAAAATAATTTATTCTCAAATGAGGCCATATATATGTACAAGTATGCATATTTGCACATATCCATCGCCACTATTACAAAATCCATAATCAATTCAAATAAATATGATATCGTAATTTTATAGAGGAAAAAAGGTTTGAGAGAGAGAGAGAGAGAGAGAGAGAGAGGGGGTTAGAGAAGATTAGTTCATTTCCCACCACCAGTATAACCTCAACAATATTGAACACTGATTTTAGGGGTATAGAAAATTGTTGTGTCATTGAACATTGACGATGGTAGTGGTCTTCTCGGTGGCTATAGTGATGGGGCTGATATAAAATGTCTTCTCACTTTTTTTCTTTATTATACTATTCTCTCATTTAAAATAAATAAAGAGTATATTTGATTGATAAGATTAGAGTATGGAATTAAAAATTATTAATTCGTGAGTTCAATAATCTTATATTTATTTTGAAATTTTATTTTGGGATAATTAATCCAACAAATTTGTAGGATTATTAGTAATGGGGTAGGGGTGAGATTATATATCATGAGCTAGGAAATAAAATAAAAAGACTCTTTTACCATTGACTAAAAATTAAAACACTTATTATTTTTCTATAATTTTATATTTCAGAAGGCTAAACATAATTTTTAAAAAATTTAAAATATATTTTGATATTTATTTTATCAAATTAGTTTATATTTTTTTTTAAAAAAAAAAAAACCAAACATGGCCTTTGTATTTTTATTTTGCTTTTATTTATTTATTTTTAATTTTTTTTCAAAACCACGTTTATGAAGAAATTTTGATAAAGTAATGATTATGAAGAAATATTGATGGATGTTAAAATTAGAAAAAAAAAAGAAAGATAAACATAGTTGTAATCCTACATTCTTATGTTTTCTTATCCAATGCAAATCAAACAATAGACAATGAGATAATTTATCCTCCTAATCCAATTGGATAGTGAATACTATACTAAATTGATGGAATTATTAATACTTTCGCTATTAGTTTTATAAATCAAACATGACCTAAGGGTATTATAATAATTTTACCATTGTGATTAATTGTGTCATTTGACAATGGGTAACAGTGTGATTTCAAATAATAATAGGGACGACACATTGATTTCAAAGACATTCAAATGTAATTTTCTTCTCAAATTATTAAAATGAATCTCACAAATTTATAAAGTACTCTCAAATTGACATAAAAAAAAAAAAGGGGAGGTGATTCAATGCGAAACATTGCCGTTTCACTTTGGAAAGGTGAATTGTGTTCTAAAATTTTCTTTGAGTAATACTAAAATCCAAACCTAACTATTAAAAAATTATCTAAAATTATCATCTAATTTATTAGATTTATTTTATACATAAATTTCACATTATATAAATTTAATCACAACCAAACATCATCATTTTGAATAGATTTGAAGACCATAAGTCTGATCTCAAAATTTTTTATTTTTATTTTTTATTTTTGTTATGTAAGATATCCTATATCAACTTATACGCACCAAACTAAATCTCTACCGTCCGAATAACCTTCTAAAATAGGACTTACGTCTTACTACCTATGATCCCAAGATATATATATATATATATATGTTGGCTAAGGAATTCCAGGCTTACTCATTGGCTTTAGCTCTCACCCAAATTCCATATACGTATCGTAATTTTTCATGTCCCCACTTTGTTGCAATTGTTGAAATAGCATTCCCTTCCCACTGACACAAGTCAGGAAAGCGAAACAATCTCTTCTTCGAAAAAGAAAAAAAAATTGGTAGCTCTAAATTAACAATTTTAATAATTTTAATTCATGTGTGGATTTTATGTGATGTGATATTTTGATTTTTTTTTTAATTTCTTACATTATTAATCTCAAATTAGAGTGATGTATCATTTTTATTTGAAAAAATAGATCTCTGATTTGAAAAGTCTCCCCGGTAATGTTTAGTTTAGTTTTTCAAAAAATATAAATATAAAAATAATTTATTCGGTTAATAATTTTTTTAAAATAATTTTTTAAAATACAATTCAAAACTTAATTTTTTTCTACTCTTTTTTTTATTAATAAATTAATCAGTCATTTTTTTTTCTCTATCCTCTCCTCTCACATTTTACACATTATTCAATAAATTTTCTCTCACACCCATCTATTCAACTAATATATATATATATATATATATATTATAAATCATCCAAAAATTATTTTCAAAACTAATAACTAAACAAATTTTTAACTTTTAAATTTTTTTTCAATGACTTATTTTTCAAAATACAATTCAAAACTCACTTCAAATATTAAATCAAACGGAGCCTTTGCTTAGTTTATAATTTTTTTTCAAAATTGCTTTCAATCACTTTTTCTATCTCTTATCTTCTTCTCTCACATCTTACACATCAATCAATCATTTTTTCTCTCTTCTCTCTCATTCTCTTAGGATAAGTTCCCTTCCATATCTCATCTCTCTGTACCTTCTCCATGCTTCTTTTATTTGCTTTAATTCGGGCCCTCCGAATAATCTATCTCGTAAGCTCCGCAATGAAGGTCAATCATGTAAAAAATTTGCTTCATCGAACAACTATAAACATAGGAACAAATCGCATTTTATTTTATAAAATAGATGGCTTAAATTTAATTATATTTACCATTCATTTTATAAAACAAAATTTGATTTATTTTTGTATTTATAATTTCTGATGAAATTAAATTTTTGCGTGGATGACCTTTATTGCGGGACATACAAAATAGACGGTTCAAATCATCAGTGCGGGTCCAAATTGAAACTCATATAAAGAGAATGGAGAAGTATAGGGAGTTGAGGTATGGATGTGAGTTTATCTCAATTCTCTTACATTTTACACATCAATTAATTATTTTTTTCCTCTTACATTCATCTGTTCAACTACAAAAAAATAACAAATCATCTCAAATTATAAAACTACAAAACTCCAACTATAAAATAATTTTCAAACTAGATAACTAAACAAATTTTCAAATTTTGAAAATTCTTCTTAAAAATTTATCTTTTAAAATTAATTTTAAAACTTAACCAAACGTAACCATATGGTAGCATTTGATTTGATTTCAGAATCATGATTTTGATTAAAAAATTTCAAAACTCTTTTCAAAACACATAATCAAACAAAGTTTTTAAAATTTAATTCAAAAATTCTTTTCAAAACTCATAACCAAACTATTTTCGAAACTCTTTTGTTTTAAAAAAAATTCAAATTTTTTTATTTTGTTATATAAAATTATTTTTCATTTTAAAAAAAATATTTTTTTATATTTATTTCTGAAGAAAAATATTTTTATTTTTTAGTTTAATATATAGTATTTGTGAGAGTAGAGTATTGGTAAATTTACATTTACCCAAAAAATATTTAAATTTTAAAAAAATTAAATATTTTAAAAAATTAAGAAAATTTTAAAATTTTAAAACATTTAAAAAAATAAAAATATTTAAAAAATAAAATAAAGTACAAAAAAATTAAATAAAAAATTTAAATTTTTAAATACTTAAAATATTTTTCAAAATACAAAATTAAAAATAATAAATAAATATTTACAATAAAAATATTTACCCTAAAAACATAAAAATAATTTTTTAAATATTGAAAAAAAAAACCTAAAACAACTTTAAAATACAACTCAAAACTCAAACTCTTTTCAAATTTTTTTTGAAAACTCATACTTAAACAATTTTATTTTTCAAAACTCATTTCAAAAATTTATTTTTCAAAACATAACTCTACACTCAAAACTTATTATAAAAACTAAATCAAATCTAGCCATTTGAGTTTTGAACTCTCAAAAATGATTTTCACAAATACGTGTTTATTTTTTAATATTTTTCACTGTTTTTTTCTTTTTTTAATTTTTTTTTATTTTAACATTTGACCATTGCCATTTCTATGTAGTGTAGTGGTGTCTAGCTCAAATTGGGATCATCCCCTTCATTTCGGTCCTTCATTCCCTTCTTGCAGGGCTTTCGGGCCTACATTGAGGCCTAATTTTGATAATCCGAACCGTTCATATTTTTAGATTTATTCAGTATATCATACCTGTAAAAAATCAAGTTAATCGAATATCATAAAGTATGTGTTCGGAAAACTGTTTATTAAAAAATAGTTTGTAGTCCCAATTTTCTGAACGCATACTTTCTGATATCCAATCAACTTGATTTTTTACAGGTATAATATACTGAATAAATCTAAAAATATGAACGGTTCGGATTATCAAAACTGGGCCTCAAAATAGACCCGAAAGCCCCTGTAAGGAGGGGGGATCTGGACTCGTCTAGCTCAGCAAAAAAAAACTTTCAATCTTACATACGTCATGATTCTGATCACACGAGGTAATCTAAATAATGTGAAAACGCGTTGAGTCCAACCGTGACTTCTAGGCTTAGACTTGGACTAAAAATATTTTAGTCAAAAAAATATATATATATATATATATTATAATCACAATTTTTTTCCTGTAGTTTTGATAAAATATTAAAAAATTATTAAAATAATTTATTCAAAACGTGGCCTTAGTACTCTCAATAATTGAGGACTTTAGGGATTATTTGACATATTTTTTTTATTCTTTTATTTTTTTAGGTCACATCATTTTTTTATTTTTTATACATCTTTTTATAAAAGTCAAAAAAATATATTTATTTAAATTATTCCAAACACCCTCTTAATTTTCAAAATTAAACATCGAAAACTTTCAAAATTGAGGACTTTTCAAGAATTAAGGACTTTTTAAAAGTTTGGACTTTTAATTCATATTTTTTAATTTTTAATATATATATATATATATTTATATTTAGCCTTCATGTGGCATGCCAGGTTTTTTTGGCTATTTTAGTCACAAAAGGAGAAAATAGGCTTTTTAACTCAATAAGACAAAATATCACATCTAAATCATAATTATTTCATTTTTTCTCTTACAAAAGTCAAAAAGTTAGCCTCCGTTTGGGAAGTGGGTTGGCTTTTTGGCTTTTTGGCTTTTTTGGCTATTTTAGCCTGGGCTAAAAAGCTTGGTTTGGGAAGGGCTTTTTGGCTTTTTGGCTTTTTTGACTTTTTTTGTGAGAGAAGAATGTAATGATTATAGGTTGGATGTGATGTTTTGTTTGTTATGGCTAAAATAACCTATTTTGTTTTTTGTGGCTAAAATAGCCAAAAAAGCCTGAAAAAGCCCTTGCCAAACACAGGCTTAAAAAGCCTATCTCAAATAAGACTTTTTAGCCTCAGCCTAAAATGGCCAAAAAATCAAAAAATCAAAAAGTCCACTCACATCCCAAACTAATCCTTAAAGGAAATATTGGTGATAAATTCAATATAAGGAATGTATAAGGGCACTAGTGTATGACCGTGACTAAAAACAAGGTGTAATTAACAATGAGATCAAAATATAATTAAATATTAAATTATTAAGTTAAAATATAATTTATTAAATTCATTATTAAAAATTTGAGGTCACAATATAATTACAGATCCAATTGATTTCGACTTTTGTAAAATTATCTGAGAATAAATGCACATGTTATTTATGTGTCGTGAATTTTGTCACCGATGCCGAACTGGATAACAAAGTTCTGTTAAAAAAAAAAAATTTCTTCTTTTCAATTTTTGAACAAATCGCGTCACCCCATCAATTCTCTCGTCTTTCTTTCTCACTTGCCTTTTGAAAAGATTCCATTTATCACTTTTTTTTCTTTTAAACAGAACCTAATTTAAATCCAATTTAAATTTTAAGTTCAAATTTGTCCAAAAAAAAAAAAAAAACTACATTTTCCAAAAAAGTGAATTTTAAAAAAACAACATTTAAACCCTTTTTTTTTTTTTTTCAATTGATGTTACATTTCTTAATAAACAACATTTTTTTTATTATATTTTTTAAATTTTGAGTTCAACACTGTCAACCAAATATATATCTATATAATAAAGGAGAAGGGTATTTGAAAATGTCTAATTTATGTTAGAGATACATTTTGATCCAATGGCTTAAATTGTCTCAACTCAACTTCAATGGTTGAGATGTATTTATTTCCCGCTCAAATGCTCTTTGAGCATCAACGGTACTCATCTCCTCTCAGTCTCATTTCAATTTTGAACTCTCTCTCTCTCTCTCTCTCTCTCTCTTTACCTGCATGGGAGCCCATCTCCTCTCTCTCTCTCTCTCATTTCAATTTTGCTAGAGTTTAATCAGGGGATGATTCGATTTTATCTCTCTCTCTAACAACCCCCAAACCGAGATCTGAAGAAAGAAAGTGGGGGAGGAACTTTATGAATCCGAATGCTCTGGACCGAAGATGGGCGGAACTTTATGAATCCGAATGCTCTAGAGTTTAATCAGGGGATGATTCGATTTTGCCGCTAAGTTCGCCTTCTTCCCTCCCAGCCCTCCATCTTACACTCTGATCGCCAGCCGATTCTACATACCGGAGGTCCCTAGGACGGACGACGTCGACTTTTTGAGGCTTCGGACTCGACGAGGCAACGAAATCGTGGCCGTCCATATCAAGCATCCTAAGACCACTGCTACTCTTCTCTACTCCCACAGTAATGCCGCTGATTTAGGTCAGATGTTCGAGCTCTTCGTTGAGATGAGCCTCCATCTTCGCATCAATCTCATGGGGTAATCGTCATTATTTACTCTTCATTTCTTTTCTCTTTTTTTTATTTATATTATTTATTATTTTCAGCTCTAAACTTTGATTTTTTACCCCCTTTCATTTGTTTGCTTTAATTTGCTTATTTGTATTTAAGAATTTAGGAACTTTGTGGGTTTTGCTTTATTTGTTGAGTTGGCTATATGAGGAAAATGGGTTTGTGTTTTAAATTTCAGAATCTAATGAGTTAGATTAGAACAATAAGGGATTTCAACTTGATAATTAGGACCGTTTTCTGTTTGGTTACTGTGTAGTGTGCGCTAAATACATGTTTTTATTATAAAAAAAATGAATATAATTGGTATCCACTTTAATTTGAATGGATTTGATTTGATCTTTCAAATAGAGTTTGACATCAACGGTGAATTACCGCATTTCTTACGTTGCAATCCTTTTCTATTTTTACAATTGGATGCAGTCAAACCAAAATGTGTGCTGCCTTGCTGACATAGACTAATTTCAAGTTTCAACTTCTTCAGCAGATGACTATCCTCCTATTCAAGATTAGAGGGGATTTTTTTAACATTGCAACAATGTGTGAAAAGTTACTTGGATGATTCGATTTTCAGGGGGTGTTCTAAGAAGCCCTTAATGTATAAATAGCTATTTCAACCCCTTTGTATGGTTTTCACATACCATTCCTCATAAGGTTCTCCAAAATCTTGACTATTTTTTTTTTGTAAGGTTTTCTTTGTGTGTATATATATTGATATATTGATTACATTTTTTTTTTTTGTTTTTTTTGTTTGAAATTGAAGAGTTGTTTGCACAGATTTTTCTTTGTTTTTTTTTCTTTGATTTTGAATAATTAATAACTGTTGATTTGTTGATTACGGTTTGATTTTTCTTTGATTTTGAATAATTAATAATTGTTGATTACGGTTTGATATGTGGAAATTTGGGAAAATTTTCAAGAATTGAAAACTGTTTTCATTCACCACCTTAAGAGAAAAACTTCATTACAACGATTATACAAATAGAAACTAATTTTTAAAAATCAGCCACTCTTTATTTATTACCAAATACCTGTAAGTATAATAGTCTGATATGAATCATGATTATTTATTTTTTTTTTAAGCCTTATTTTTTGTCCTCTTACATTTTATTATTATTCATAAGGTTGTCAATATCAGCAAAAGTGCATGAAAAAAAAAAGATCATATGAATTCATCTAATATTCATCAACTCCTAATTTTTTCTTTGTTCAGCCACAGGGATCATATTTTTCTTTTTTTTTTTCTTGAGTATTGTTTTTCTTTAATTTTGGGTGTACTTTAATGGGTTTTGTTAATTTTGGGTGCACTTTACTTTACTTTAATTTTGTGCAACCATTGTATTAAGTTACTCTATTGAATGGTTGTTACCAAAATGTTCGAAACCCATTCTTGGTATCTTCTCTCATATTGATTTAGTAGGAATTATTGGAAATAAGAAGAATGTTCTGCATTTTTTGATAATGCAGAACATTTCTGAGTGTTTATTCTTACTTGGACATGCATGTTGTTTATTCTTAATATTTGATATTTTTCTTTTATACTATCTGTTTTCTGTTTTTAACCTAATGCATATGGATAGGTAGATGGAACTTACATAATATCGAAAATTTGGTTCACAAAGTATGTACACTAGCTCGGGACTCCACAGAATAACATGAAAAAAGCTGCTTGAGGGCATCAAGTTTGCAATGCCTCTGATAGTTCAATTTATTTTTCATGGTCCAATTTAGTGATCCAATTTTGTAAAAGAATTCATTCGCTATATCCTTCGATTAAAACTGCATTTTCTACTTTATTTGTCTATTGTTTCCTTTCTATTTTTAGAAAAATAGACTTTCTAGATGTAATTCTATTTAATGATTAGCTTTTTCCCCTTGCAGGTGTGGTTTATGGCAGGGTTTTCACACATTTTTTTGTTGATTTTTATGAGGTTAGTCATTTTTTTCCCTGCATTACTTAAAGCTATCTATTGGCTTGCTGAACTCTATAGGAATTCTGAGAATCATTGTGGAGTTTCTGAGAATAGTCAATTAAATTTTTTACAAATTTTACTTCAACAAGGTAAAACTTAGTTACAATGGATTAGTTTATAAGTTTATAAATTACTTTTATAAGTTTTATTGCACAAAAACAACAAAACAAGGCATACCCCATAGCAAACAAAGAAACAACAGTCTCAAAGAACCTTAAAAGCAATCAAGACAAGAACACGAGTAGAAACCATCTAATCAAAGCAATAAAGACAAACAGAACCTTAAAAGAAATTCCTATAAGTTACAATCATGCCTATTCATTCCTCCAAAAAATTCTGGAGTTTCTTTCAATCCAAACATGATATATAGAGGCAACAAACAATAATGTTCCCAAATGGGCCTTCATATTTGTGGTGTGTTATGCAACAAAGATGAGGAGAATCACTATCATATAATTTTATGCAACAAATGGGCCTTCCTACTATGTTTCAATGGTATCTTCTCTCATATTTTTGTTTTCGGTTTGATTTTGTGGAGAAATGGGAATCATCCCAATAATTTTTTAACTTGCTTTTGGATAATGGGAATCATCCAACTACCAATATTATTATTCTGGGTCTGTTTTCTATTATTTTTTTGCAATTTTTCTATGTGGGTTTTCTAAGTTTAGGCTTAAGTTACAATGATGTTGTATATATTTTTTCTTTGTTAGGAATAGACATCATTTCTTTACTTGCATTTAGCTATGGTGCCGCACGTGCGGTGAGGTGAGGCCTCCAACTGGTTGGCTATTGTTTTTATTGAACAAGTGAAGAACCGCACGTGCGGAAGTAGGAGCTACATGTACGGAAAAAGGCGCGCACGTGCGAGAGTATGCTAGGTCCGAAAAATCTGCTCTTTTCTTCTCTTTGGACTGAGTGTATCACACTTTTTACACGTCTCTCTCTCTCTCTCTCTCTCTCTAAAAATATCTTTTCCTCTCATTTCTCTCTACAAACCTCCACTTACCATCATAAATTCTTGATTTCTTCCAATCCATTGGAGTTTTGTCCCAACATCCGTCATTAATTTTGGAGAGCTAATCGAGAGCTTCGTTTTGTGCAGTGAAGATCAAATTTCCACGCCATCAAATTTGAGGGTTTCTTCTCCCTTCTTCTCCAAAACTTGAGGTAGAGATTTCTTGAGTTATATATACGTTTTTTTTATTTGTAAGTCTATGCTTTTTTAGAGCTTTTCCTTGTGATTGAAATATATGATATTGGGCTTATGAACTCCAAAGGGGTTTTAAAGTGGGTTTCCTCTACATTCTCCATATCCTTAAGGATAGTAAACTATGTGGTTGTATGTGTGAGTTATTGGGCAAAAACCCTTTCAAAATGGAGAAAAAGCCTAGTTTTGATGAAACCCTAGAAATTTGGGGATTTTGGAATCTTGGCTTCATTTACATGTTGTGAAAATTAAGAATCTTAAATTTTTACTAGCTAGGCTTCATTTTATATGTTGGCTATCTTTTGGATTATTAGCTAGATGTAGAGATGGTAGAGAAGAAAGAACCAAGAAGAGCGAGTATTTGATTTTTTTTTATGCTAATAATTTGGGTCTTCTATTTTAATTTTTGAATTTCATACTATTTTGATGATAATCATTGTGATATTTTTTACTGTAATTTTAAAAATTAGCATTGTTTAGAATGCCTTTATGTTTGATTTTATTGTTTTTCAAAAACAAGATGTTTTAGTTTGTTTTGATTAGACTTGAAAAATTCAAGTTAGACAATGAATGGAAGTGTTGTGTGGGTCTATTAGTGAATGTTTTAAGAAATGGAGAGCAATGGCACAACGGCCCATTTAACAGGTTAGCCTTTTTTTTTCTTCACAATTTTAGAAGTTTATTTATTAAGTTTCTTTTTATTGGAATTTTTCTTCTTGATAGGTGATTTTGGTGGTGGAAGAGAAATTTAGATTATATTGATTCAATAGAATAACTTTGCCTATTACTTTTTTCACACCCTATAACTCTACCAGTGCTTATAATCAATTAAAATTTTAATTTTAAGACTTAGACACTGTAGGCACAATTGTATATTCATTTTAAAATATATCAAAAAAATGTGGTTATAATAAATTAAATTTTTGATTGGATGGGTTAGAGTCAATTTTTTTCTTCTTCTTCCCTTTACTCCTGTGACTCTTAACTCAATATATTTTTGTTTCATTGGGTGAAAATCATATGTTATTTTTTACAGGAGCTGAGCCTATTCTTTCCTTTTTTCTTTTTTTTTTCTTTCTCCTTTTCCTGTTTTTTTTTATTTTACTTTCAGAGTGAGGATTGTAAGTTCTGATAAAAAATAAAACAAATTATGCTTTTAGCTTTGCCAGTTAAACAATGCTGAGATTAGGTCAATGAGGTTTAGAAAGAATTTGTAAAAAAAAAAAAAAAACATTAAAGAGGTCTAGAGTAACAAAAGTCAGTTTTAAGCCAATTGGCCGTTTTGATTTTTCTTCAAATATTTGGTTTTGGAACTACATTAATTCAGTAGACTATCTATGTTATTAGTTAGTCATCTTGGAGTAATGAGTGATGGCATAAACTTACTTTATGCTTGAAGCAGTTTAAACCTGCTTTATACTTTTAATTAGATGATTATGCATAATGGTACCTCATAAGTGAAGAAGAAGGTGGTTTCACTTTCAACCCTTAATGTTTGTTTTCAACTATTCACTTCTGTATTTATTTTATTTTATTTTATTTGTGTTAAAAAAATAAAGTTATCTGAAAATGATCCTGTAGAAAAAGATCCTGTACAAACATTATGGTACTTTGATTAACTGTTTTATTTCTTTTGTTTTGATTGCTATCTATATAATAAGACAAAAGGGATTTTGAAAATGTCTTAAAATGTATGTGAGATACATTTTGATCCAATAGCTGAGATCAATCCTAAAAATATATTAAGGGTGCAGATCAATTTGATTCCCGCTCAAACCTTCTCTGCCCTCTCCCACCTACCCACGTCTCCTTCCCCATTCCATCTTTTTCTCTTCTCTATTTCTGAACAACAAGATAGAGCTCCATATATGGATAAGCACTGAGAACAACAATATACAGAATCTTTTGGGATTGAAACAGTTACATATTATATATATTAAACCCTACCACTCGCTGCCTCTCCCCCTCTCCCTCACCCGATCTCTGCCTTTCCTCCTCTCCCCCCACCCTCCAGCTCGCTGCCTCTCCCCATCCGCCCGATCTCTGCCTCTCCCCGTCTCCCCAGGTTTTTGTTTTTTTTTTTTTTATCCACAGATTCTTTCTCTGTCTCGGAGATTTATTGCTTCGACGATCCTCTGCCAGAGATGTTCGGTGGGTCTTTCTAGAATCGGCCAAGAATTCAATCTCAAATGCGTCTTCATTCTGATTTTCAGCCTCTCTGTGTTACTCCCTGCCATATTTTGGCTTCTTCCTTTTCACTCATCGCTTTCTGGGTTTGATGCAAAATACGCAATCAAGCAGTGGTAAGCCATTTTTTCTACTTTGTTTTCTGTCTCCTAAAACTGTAGTGTAGTGTTGGTCAGTAATTATTAAGGCTGTGTTCTGATGATTTCAGTAAAGGGGAATTGCTCACAATCTTTTTTTGTAATGGAATTAAGGTCTATAATGGTTGAATTAATGTTTTTGAGTTGTGTATAGTATTCTTGGTTTTGGTGTTGTGGTTAATTTCAAATGTTAATTTGGGATAACAATGTGGTACAAGGAAATGTGGTTAGTTTCAGATTTTATTATCAGAAAACATTTTGGGAACATGTTTTACAAGAATATATATAAAAGAATATCAGAAAACATTTTACTGTATTCACAAGAATATATATAAAAGCTTTTCAAGGGGAGAGAAAAAACAGAGAGAGAAAGAGATCAAGAATTCAAGATCTTTGAAAATATTGTTTGATCTTTAATTAGTTTCTATGATTGTTTGACATGCATACAAAATATTGTTTGAAAATATTTTTTGGCTCACAGATCGAAATCGGAGAAACACGATGTGGCGAAGCAGCTTCGTCGAGACCCCTATGAAGTTCTCGGCGTCTCAAGGAACTCCACAGATCAGGAAATCAAAAGTGCTTATCGAAAAATGGCTCTCAAGTACCTTCTCCCCCCCTCTATTTTCTAATGATTGGTTTGGTTTTGTATTCAAAGTTGAAATTTTTGTCTAGGTTAGGATTTTTTTTTTTTTGTTATGACATTGCATAGATCAGTGTTGAGAATTATTTAACAATTTTTGAGATCTTCACATTGTAGCTGATTCTGAAACGTTGGCACATTTTCAAATTTAGTTTTCCCTCTTTTTGGAAAAAGAAGAAACTTTGAAGGATGAATTTACAATACTAACCTGTATCGTTCGACATTGTTTTGGTTTCCAAATGAAGAACAAAGTTGCCCTTTTTTTTTTATTGTGATAAATAATAAGAACAAATTTTATTTGGGTCAGTTAGGTTTTTTTGTTTGTTTCCTCGGGTCCTAGATGATGTAAAAACTTGAGATTTGAATTTTTTTTCCTTTACCCTTTTGATAACAACTAAATGGAATCTAGATGGAAAATGAACAATAACACAGCATTAGGGATTTGGTGTCATGGTGGCTGTTCATTGTAGTAACCTTCAATTTGTTGAATCTGTCTGTCTTTGTTCAATGTCTAGATTAAGTTTTGTTTCTAGAAGTCAAAAAAGATTATAGACAAATATAAATGCCCAAGTGATGTTGTGTTCTGTTCAGTTATCTGCTCATAATATCAAGTATCAATTATGGGTTTTTCAAGTAGCAAACCAATTGACCCGAAAATTCTTGGTGGAAACAAAGAAATCGGTTCAACAAGCCAGCAAAATTGGGTATGTGATGGGGTTCAGACATAGTTGTGGGTCAGATAGCAATGGTCGTGCAGGATGATTATGGGTGTGGTGAAATGATGCAGTGGAAGTATTGCCAACTTATAGGTCTGCGAATATAATTGCTTTGCAGATTTAAGATGATATTAGAGTAGTTTGGTTCATTGTTTTTTTGTATGGCCATCCATCAGTTTCAAGAAGAGGAGAGGTGTGGTGTCAAGTGGAAAGCCAAATCAATAGGTTCCAGCATCCATTTATTATTATAGGGGACTTCAATCATGTGGAGAAATTAAGTCTGTCAGGTTGACCCATTCAGGGAGCTAAGGAGTTTGATAATATGATTTTCAGAAACCAAATGGTGGATCTACCAAATAAAGGAGTTCGGTATACCTGCTGCAACAATCGGTGGAATTCAGCTGCAGTGTATGAACGGTTGAATAGGGCTTTAGCTTCCTTGAGTTTGGTGGAAGCTTTTAAGTGATGTTCACTAATTACTTCACCAATTCAATGTTCGGATCATAGCCCTCTATTGCTTGATACCGATTGGAGTAATTTAAAAGGTCCGAAGTGGAATAGATTTGAAGCAACATGGTTAAGGGAGGAGACCACACAGCAGATTGTCAAGAAGGTGTGGAGGTGGTCTGCACAGGGGTATAATCGATTCTCAATAATTTAGGGACAAGAGGTTTTGATGAGACACTTGAAGAATTGGCATTCTTTATCATTTCAAAGTATTCAAGGACAAATAGATGATACTCAAAGTCAGTTACAACGCGTTCAATCTTTTCTTCATCAATCTGGGCAGCCTGACAAAGAGATGGAGTTGAGACAACAATTGGATGGCCTTTTGGAGAAACAGGAATTGTATTGGGCATAGCGATCGAAACAAATGTGGATGAAGCTTGGAGATAGAAATAACAAATTTTTTTCATCAAATGGCTCCTTGGAGGAGAATTAGAAATCATATTTCTTTTCTTAAAGATGAAGAAGATCATGTTGTTACAGAACCACAGGCCATTCAGAGAACTTTCATACTACATTTTCAAAAGCTTTTTTCACAAACAAAGGGCCGAATGGGAGTTCTTCGGACACAGGTTTTTTCCCTAACCATTTTAATATTTTAAATGTTGTTCATTGTATGTTAAATGCGCAACATATTCACATGTTAGAATAGCCTTTTTCACTGGATGAAATTAAGAAGGTGGTTTTTCAAATGGGTAAACTTAAGGCGCTGGGACCCGATGGGTTTATACCGGGTTTTTATCAACATTTTTGCGGGAAAGTGGGTCCGTCAGTTGTTGAATTTGTGCTTAGTTTTCTTAATTCAGGGATCTTAATCCAGGGATCTTAAAAAAGAGAGGAGTTGCTGTAAATCTTCGATGTGCTAGGTGTAATCATAGTGATGAGACATTAGAATATGTGTTTTTTTATTGTCACTGGCACAAAGGGTGTGGAGAGGATCAACGCTGGGGCTTGATTTTAGTAGTGGAACACCGGTGGCTTTCTTTCAATGGTTCAAAGAATGGATGGAACAAGTAAAGGATGATGGCATTATCATCCAATCTATAGCAATTCTCTGGGCCATTTGGATACAAAGGAATAATGTGGTGTTCAATGAATTTGTTCCATCTATTGAACACACAATTGAGGAAGCAAAGAACCTGTCAATGATGGTTATTAATAACAAACATAATGAAACACCTATGAACACAGAAAAGGTGATAAAAGTAGGGGAAAAAATTTGTTCAATGTCTAGGTTAAGTTTTGTTTCTAGAAGTCAAAAAAGATTATAGACAAATATAAATGCAAAAAAGATTGTAAATCATTAAGTATTTTCTATCCGTGACACTTAATTACTGGAATTAATTTAGGAAAAATTGCAAATTAGTGGTAAGACCAAAAAAAATTGCAAAATCATGGGAAACTTTATCACTTAAATTATTAAAGTTGATAAGTTTTACTATTGATTTGCAATTTTCCTATTAATTTTTAGATTTTATTATCGATTTTGCTATCAATGGTTTTATTTCGAAAAGTGGAGAGACGAGTTGACTTTTTGCTATTCGTTTTAAATTCTCAAAAGATGTACAAGTGATTTAGAAAAAAAACATTTGATTGCTATGTATGGTTGCTACTTTTTGTAAGGTTGTTATTTTTTGTACAAGTGATTTAATATTTTTCATGGATGTAAAAATGATTTAGTATTTTCATGGATGTACAAGTGATTTAGTATTGCTCAAAAAATGTACAAGTGATTTAGTATTAATCAAAAAATATTGTTAATCGCTCAATGACTCAATGTCTAGCTTTATATTGAACTGCCTAGGTATATTAGTTGTTTCTCAACTTAATTAGTTATATCTGAAAGTTTTCACAATATTTGTAGGTTTTTGGTTGATGTCAGGTTGTGTTGGGAGTACATTTTTCCTAGATTTTTCTCACGTAGTTTCAGGTTTATAATTTGCAAAGAACTATTACAATGTGATTTGCAGCAGTAGCACCAGCAAGTGTACATTGCTTGGTATTTAAATTAATTTTTTTAGATTGCAGAGCACTGGTTGGTGTGCATTTCAATTTTAATTTTCTTAGATTGCAGAGCAATAGCTGGTGTGCGTTGGTTGGTATTTAATTTTAATTTGTTTTTGTTTTTTTTGAATTGCAAAATACTGGCTGGGGTGCATTGTTTGGTGTAATTTTTTTTGAATTATGGAGTGTTAACAAATGTACAATACCTTGGTTTGTATGTTTTGTTTTGTCTTTACAATTTTTTATTAACTTGCATAGCAAGGGTGATTTTACTTTTAGATGTTTGCATTGATATGAAGTTTATACTTTAGAGTCATAAAGTTTTTTTAATAAAAATGAAATTTTTATGATTGCGTTACTTGCCGTAGTTTAAATAGTTGATTGGGAAATATTTATTTTCAAAATATACAACCAAAAATATTTTCAAACTTTTTTAATAAAAAATCTTTTCAAAACTAACCAGACCTTCATTCATATTTTGACTTCAAATTTTTAGCAACAAATGGGATAAATTACCTTTTAACCCAATAATTTTATATTTAATTACATTTTGATCTCATCATTATTTGCACCGTGCCTTTAGGCACGGGCATACACTAGTATATATATATTCCACAAACATTTTTTAACATAACCACATTCACAATTCCATTTTTAAAATACTTATTTCTCTACACTTCTTTTTCACCTCCAAACATAAAACGTTGGACATTGGACATATGGGTGTGTTTGGTTTGTATTTGTAAAGTAGTTTTTGAGATAAAAAGTATAAAAATTTGTTTGGTTTACCTTTTTTCAAAAATAGTTTTGAAAAATTATTTTAGAGAGTTTTAAAAAAAGTAATTGATTTGATGTGTACAAAAGAAAAAGTGATTTTGGAAAGTAGGTAACCAAACAAAATTTTGAGATTTTTTTGAAAAAATTTGTTTGATTTGATTACACTTGAAAATTTATTTGTAGAGAATTTTTTTCAAATTTTTTTTAAAAAAACAAACCAAACAAGGCCACAATACTATTTGGGGAGTGAGGGTGGGTGCTGTGACAACTCATATGGTTTATTTTGATCATATTTTAATAAAGTAATATTTTTTTATAATTTTTCTTCTCTCCACTTGTTTTTTTTTTCTTTTTTTTTTTCAAAAAATATGTTTTCAACAAGGTAGATGAACTGGAAAAAATTATCTAATGTCGTGTGATATTAAGGCATCGTTTGGGAAATGACTATTTTTTAGATTTTTTTTGATTATTTAAGTCTCATTTGGGAACAGACTAATTTAATAATTTTTTTGTTTTTTAGCTAAATTATGAACTAAAAAAAGCTAGTATGTTTAGAATGACTTTTTGATTTTTTATGAAAAGATGTGTAAAAAGTATAGAAAAAAGATAATTTTTAACTTTTTGATATATATTGTTGACTTTTTGATTTTTTTAGTGACTTTTTAATTTTTTTGCTAAAAAAATTACTTATCAAACGAGACTTTAGTTATTTTAGTAAGTTATTTTAGTTTGTGTGCTTGAAAAATGCATTGAAATATTTTTAAATAATTATATTGAAAAAAGTGTTTGATAAATAACCAAACTGCCCCTACACAACCAAGCTGCCAGCCATGTTGTAATCTAGGCATTTGGCTTACGTGGAACGTACAGATATGCACATGACCATTTTTTTTTTCAAAGTTGCTAACAGCTCCAATTGGTGAACCTGGGTAAAAAAAAAATAAAAAAGATTATGAATTGAGTTATTTGAATTGTAATTTTAAACATCTATACACAAATATATATATATATATATATTTTGTGTCCTTTATATTTTAAAAGTATATATTTTTAAAAATTTATAAATTATTAATAATCATTAGTTTATAATGAATATTTTTTTTTCAAATACGTATTTTTCTTCAATTATTTTGTTGTCAATTAATTTTTTTTTCAAATAAATATTTTTTCAATTACGTTTTTTTCAATTAATTTTTTTTTTCAAATAAATTTTGTGTCCATTAAATTTGTTTGAATTTTTTTTTCCAATAAATTTTGTGTCCATTAATTTTTTTCCTACTATTTTGTTTTCAATTAATTTTTTTTTTCAACTTTTTTTTTCAAGTAATTTTTTTTAAATTATTTTTATTTCAACTATAATGTGTATGGTCCCATTGTCATAAATAATAAAAATTAAATATGAATATTTTTTGCGTGAACGCGAACTCTTTTTTTAGTTGATGTTTAAAAAAAATTTAAACATTTTGTTTAAATTTGTTAAAAAATTAAATATGAATTTTATATTTTTTTACAAATAGAAAAAACTAGCTTATAAAATTATGAAATTTGTAAAAACTCTGGAGGATCCTTGTTTGAGCTGTGGTATAAACCCAATCCGTATACTTTTGTTTGAAATAGTCAAAGACTAAAATAGTAATTGTACCACTGTTTGTAACCCAGCGGTACAGACACCTGCACTGTTGAAGTTTTTGGCTTATTTCATATATGTGGGCATGGGTAGGCCGGCAAATGAACAGAATCGTTCATGAACAGGTTCGAGTTTAGCTCAGTAAGAGCTCGTTTGAACTCGGTTCGTTAATTTTTTTTACCGTTCGAGCTCGAGGTCGAGGTCGTTAAATTTTTAATAAACAAGTCCATACAGTCTAAAGCTCGGCTCGTTAGCTGGCTTGTTTAATATTTATTATTTATATATTAAATAATATAAAATTATATATAAAACATAAGAGAAATATGCTATTTATATATTTAAAAAATATAAATGTAAATAATACTTAACTAGATATAGTATATTTATATAATAGTGGTAGTAGATATTATTATTTTAGTAAAATATGAATTTTTTTTAGTATATTTATATATATTGTATATATAATTGTATAATCAAAACTTTAATTATAACTTTAGTCTTACATGTAAGTATGAATACTTTTTTTTAGTATGTTTATATATATTGTATATATAATTGTATAATCAAAGTTTTAATTGTGACTTTAGTCTCACATGTAGGTATGAATTTATAATTTTTTTGGCTCGTTAAGGCTCGTGAACAGGCTCGAGCTCGAGTCGAGCCTAAACCAACTCGGCTCGAGCTCGGTTCGTTAAATTTTTATTCAATTCGAGCTCAAGTTCAAACTCGTTAAAATCGTAATAAATAAATTTAAAGATATTAAAATTCGGCTTGACTCGCCTCGTTTGCGGCCATAAGCATGGGTAAAGTGTATGTATATACATAAAATAAAATACTCCCTCCGTCCCAAAATATTGGTCCCTTTTGGGGATTCCAACTTTTTTTGGTAGTACACTTATTGCATTTGAAAAAAGTTGGTTTTCCAAAATTACCCTTTTAATAGTACATTTTTTGGGAATATCAATGTCATAATTGTACTTTTTAAATTGTTTATTAGTTTAAAAGAAGGGCAAAATAGGAAATTTACATTATTTTTGTACTTGATTTATAAAGAGGGACTAATATTTTGGGACAATGAAAAATGGAATAAGGGACTAATATTTTGGGACGGAGGGAGTATTTTTTTTGTGTGTGATGTTGTGCCGAGTGGTCTTCGTGGGACAGAACCCACATGGCTGTCCATCAATTCCCTATCGGCTCATTTTTTTATTATTACTATTTCTTTTTTCATTTTTTTTTCTCTCTCTCTCTTCCAGAGAGACAAAGTCCAACTTCCTCGCTCTCTCTCTCTGTGGCAGCATGCTGTACTTCTCTGACGAGTCAATGTCTTTCTCTCCCCTTGATCTTAATGAGGGTGTTTGGCAAGAAAAAGTTTAGGTTAAAATTTATAAAAAATAAAATAAATTAAAATAGTTAATAAGATAAAATATCATATTAAATTCATAATTATTTCACTTTTTCTCTTATAAACATCACATCTAATCACAAAAAAATTCAATCATCTTCTCAAATACAAAAATTTTAACCTACTAAAATAGCCAAAAACTAAAATAACCTACTAAAATAACAACTTCCCAAACGAAGCCAATAGTTTCGAATACAATAAATTTGTAAATTTTTTATTTTATTTATAGAATTAGAAAATAAAATCCAATCTCTACATTTTTTTAGTTTTCTTTTAATTTAGTTTCTTTTATCTCTTTAACGTTATGTTTAGTTAAGAGATTTAAGAATGAATTTAGAAAGAAAAAAGAAAAAAGAAAAATATAAGTAAAATATGAATAAAATAATTATATTTTACGTAATTTTACACATTCTTTTCTCTTTTTAAATCCTTTAATAAATTTCCTAACAAAACGCCAGTGGTGCTATATGCACTAATTAGTGTACACATTAATGTACTAACTAGTGTTAAGTCATTATTATTGACTTTATTTATCATATAAATTATAAATACTTAAACGGTGGTGCCACATGCACCAATTAGTATACTAATTAGTGTACCAACACTAATTATGATAGTATTATTGACCCTACTCATTAATCATATTACAAATCCCAAAAATCTCTTAAATTATGCCATATCATCAATTGATACACTAGTTAGTACACTAATTGATACGTATAGCATTATTTATACTCAAAACCTCTAAAATTATATCAAATCATCTATTAATATATTAATTAGTACATATAATATTAGATGGCAATAAAAACATAAATACACACAATAAATGCATCACAAAAATCAAAAGTTGAGAATTCAAAGAAATGGTCTCACCACTGTTCCTTTCCCTTATTGTATGGGTGATTTTCTGACCATACTGCCAACTTAGTTATTTAGCTGGAGAGCACTGGCAGAATAAATGACACCTAGCTGACCTGCAACAGAAAGAAGAGACTCTGGCGGTGGTTCGTCCACCTGGGGGTACTCCGACGATCAAGTCAATACTCAATATCTCTCAAAGATAACCAATAGTGCTTAACTCACTAGACAGAATATCAAAAGCATACTTTAGACCCATGAGGGTGCCTCCCTTTTATAGCCAACACAATCCTAGTCCCAAATAGAAGCCTGGCTCTAATGGACTTAGGATTTATTGCTAATCTTGGACTCCCAGTAGAATTAGGATAAACTCTGTAAGAGTCTCATCTTTACCCAAACTGAAGTCTTCTTCCATTGTAGGACTCTTGTGCTTTATTCACTTATCTCGGATTCCGATATCTTCGGAGATAACCTCGGCCTTGCCGAGATCACCTCGGCGTCATGACCAGGACACATGGCACCTCGGCTGACACGTCGGCGTCACCCTGGCCACGTGTTGGTACTCAGAAAATATATCCTCACAACTGCCCCCTAGGTTCTATTACCTCTGCATTCTGAGGTGATGAAACCTACGTCGGCTAAGCTCGCTTCATCATCTATTGCCGAAGTCAGGACTTGTCAGCTCAATATGACCATGACCTATAGTCTGTTTCATCAATGCCTTAGAACCAACGACCAAGTTTGTTCAAGTTTCTCAGCCGAAACCGTCCTTCTTTGCAACCGTCTCGGGGTGATACACCTCGGTTATACAAACCGATGTTTTACCTCGGCAAGTACCCAAGTACTTAATTTGATACAACCTTAGCCCTGACTTGTAAATTTATCACAAATTTCAACAACTACAAGACATATCCTTTGTCTTACTTCAACTTGTAAACTTTTCTCAAATTTCAATCAGTGTTAAGTAATGATCTCGGTTTAACTTCAACTTGTAAATTGTCCACAAATTTCAACAAGTGTTAAACAATGATCTCGGTTTAACTTCAATTCGTAAATTGGCCACAAATTTCAACAAGTGTTAAACAATTATCTCAGTTTAACTTCAACTTGTAAATTGTCCACAAATTTCAACAAGTGTTAAACAATGATTTCAGTTTCTTGTTTGTTGGAATCTAGGTCTGCTCACTTTAGGCTGAGCTATTCTCTTCTCGGACCTAATCATCTAGGTCGAGATCTTGTCTTCTGGAATCTGGGATTTGCTCACTTTAGGCTGAGCTCTTCTCTTATCGGACCTAATCACCTAGGTCGAGATTGTGTCTTCTGCGATTCTCCATGCCTGACCTCCCGCGAAGGCCGGTGAGAATGTCCCTTGGTCCCGCCATGCTGAGGGACTGCAAGAACCGTTTTCTACCTCCCTGCCTGGACATCTTTATTGGCTGCTGGAATCGGCGTATCTTGTAACGAGAACGGTAGCTGCATGACGTTGTTCTGTATCATGAAATTGACAATCGTTTGCAGGTCACCAATTTGTGCGCCATTCCCTTCATCTCATTGTCCCTTTGTAAACATTTTTCTTTCCATACCTGGAGGTCGTCCTCGTTTATAATGCTCGCTTCGGTCTGATTTCTTCGGCACGTCGCCCTCCTGGCCGACCTCCTCTTTTCCGTGATTTTTATCATGAGTTTTTTCGTTGTAGTTGTCTTCTTCGACGCCAAGGTCAATATGTTTCCCACTCTCAGTAGTAGTGTCGTCCTCAACCTTCTATTTCGGTCTGTCGTTGGCCATCTATTTTCCTTTCGTTCCCACAGACGGCGCCAAATTGTGTGGGTGATTTTCTGACCACACTACCAACTTAGTTATTCAGCTGGAGAGCACTGGCAAAATAGATGACACCTGGCTGACCTGCAACAGAAAGAAGAGACTCCGGCGGTGGTTCGTCCACCCGGGGGTACTCCGACGATCAAGTCAGTACTCAATATCTCTCAAAGATAACCAATAGTACTTAACTCACTAGACAGAATATCAAAAGCATACCTTAGACCCATGGGGGTGCCTCCCTTTTATAGCCAACACAATCCTAGTCCCAAATAGAAGCCTAGCTCTAATGGACTTAGGATTTATTGCTAATCTTGGACTCCCAGTAGAATTAGGATAAACTCTGTAAGAGTCTCATCTTTACCCAAACTGAAGTCTTCTTTTATTGTAGGACTCTTGTGCCTTATCCACTTATCTCGGATTCCGATATCTTCGGAGATAACCTCGGCCTTGCTGAGATCACCTCGACGTCATGACCAGGACACGTGACACCTCGGCTGACACGTCGGCGTCACTCTGGCCACGTGTTGGTACTCAGAAAATATATCCCCACAACTACCATTTTTTTATTTTATTTTTTGGTCTCTCTTTATGCTGTGTTTAGTTGGGGGATTTAATGAAGGATTTGAAAAGGAAAATGGAAAAGGTAGGTGAAATGTGAATAAAACATACCTATATTTCATCTTGTTTCACACACATTTTTCCTTTCCTTTTCCAAATCCCTCTCCTAATCTTCCAACCAAACACAGTGTTGGTGTCCTTGTCTCCCACTCATTCTCTCTTCATCTTTCCTCACTTATTCACCTTGTTTAAGAAGTTGATTATTTTAATAAGTCATTTTAATTTTTAATTATTTTAATAGATTAATTTTTTTATATTTAAAAAGATATTTAAATTTTTATAATTAGATGTGATATTTGTGAAAAAAAATAAAAAATAATTATGAATTTAATATGACATTTTATCTTATTAATTATGTTAATTTATTTTATCTTTTTATGAATTTTAACTTTAAAAAAAAACTCAAAAATTCACTTCCGGCCATTCTCTCTCTACCTATTATCTCGCCATCTTCTCCACTCATTCCCTCGCATCTCTCCAGTTTCTCTCTCTCTCTCTCTCTTCTCATGCATAAAGGGTGTGCATTAGACCCGAATTGTCTTGCACCGTCATGACGCAAAAATGAGCGAGGCAACCTCGCCAAGAGGTCAGACCTCGAGCACTAGAACATTTGTACACAATAATTATGTGTAATTCTTATATGAAAAATGTTACAAATTTTAAATAAATTATTAAATATATTATTAAACTTCTTACATAGGTGTGAAACTTATATACATATAATTTGTGTGAGTCCTACACCTATGTGAGAGGTTTCGTAAAATATTTAGTAATTTATTTGGAGTCCATAGCATAACTCTTCTTTATATTTATATCACGAAAAATGCTTGGGAGCACTAATTAGTGCTCCCACTAATTAGGTGACAGTGGGTCCCGCTATTAATGATGTGATGTTTTGGTCTTAGAGTTGTATTTTTTTTTTACTTTTTTAATGCATTAGTGCTATTAGTGGTGATGTTTTTAGTGGGATGAATCATTGTTGTTATATCACCAACAGTGTATAAAACCTTTCAATCAATTATCTTATATTAATAGATTCATTGAATTACAAAATATTAGGCCAAGTTTGACAATCAAAAAATAATCTATCTTTTTATCTTTTTTCCATCACATCACCTCTCTACTTTCTACACATATTTTCATAAAAGACAAAAAGTACACTTATTTAGATCATCCCAAACAACTATTAAGTTAATTCTCTTGCACCATTATCCAAGAACACTAACATGAATTTATTTTTATGTGATGTTTTGAGACTTTAGTAAAAAATTGATTTTTTAACTTTTTTGTGACTTTTTAATTTTTTTGTGTAAAAAAACTAAAAAGCTAAAAAAATGACTTTTCATCAAAGTTCACAAAACACCCCTATGTCTAAATTCATAAATACAAAAGATAAAACTATATCCTAGAGTGACCTTATACAAAACGCCCACATTTGATCATCCAGAAAATCTAAGCTTCCAAATTGAGGCAAGCTAGCTATAGTCTAGGAATTTAAAAAAATATTAATTTAAAAATAATGAGCTAGAACCTAATGGGTATACCAATCCCATGGAATTATAAAACTTGTTCCTTTCAATTAGGGTCAATAATAAAGATAGTAAATATAAGAGCGTGATCGGACTGAAATTAATACATAGTGAAAAATTTCATAAACCATTATCAAGATTTTTCAAAGAATATAATAATGAAAAAAATACATTTGAACAAAGAAATCAAAGCAAAAATATAATTTTTCAATACACTACATAGCTATCAACAATAAAGATAACAAATATAAGAGATTGATTTGACTGATATTAATGCATAGTGAAAAATTTCATAAACCATTATCAAGATGATAATTTATATTTTGAGCAAGGAAATCAAAGTAAAAATATAATTTTTCAACGCACCACATAGCCTTAATTTGGGTCGCTTATGTAACGGCCTGCTTCCGAGCCATAAAATATATTAAATCAATTTCAAATATATATAAATTTTACCCAAAAAATATAATTACACAAATGCCTCCAAAATATACAATAGTGTCCGAAAAAAAAAAATTATACAGTTCTCCAAATATAACACAGTGTTGGGCCCAAACTCTAACTTAAATATTTCCTTTATTTGCTTTAAATCCGATCTCTATTAAATTGCTCCACACCTAAAAAATAAATTAATTCGTAAAGTATAAAATACAATAGGAATACAAAGTTTAGATACAGAATAAATTAATAGAGATCTAATAATTTATAACATTACACCAACAATACGATAATCAAGCAATTTACCAAATTGCACAACAATTCAACCTGACATATGATAATATATCCAGGACCAAATATCCGGTCCTACTCAGTACATGACCAGTGACCGGCCTCACCCCTCTCATCCAAGCACAATCACTTATCCAGGCTATTGGTACAGAGTGTATTGATAGGTTTTACTCAATCCATGTACGGAGCATTTCCACATCGTTCAATTAGACAAATCACCATTGTTAACACATAATATCTTCACAGAATTTTATCAAATGACCAGAATAATTAACAAATCAAAAACAAATAATTTTACAGAATTTATCAATGATCACAATAATTAAGAGGATTACAAATTGGGAATAATTAAAATATAAAACTCTTTCCAGAAAGATTTAAAAGAAACATATTGTATACCACCCAAATTTACTTTAAAATAATTCCTCCCTCACCATAAATCTAAATTTGCTCCATGGATCTCAAAAAATGATAGATTAAAATTATTGTTTTATATAATTTTAAGAGAGATTAACCAATAAGTCCCATATTTTGGACCTGTAATCCATATAATCCCATATTTTTTCTTGTGATCCATTTAGATCTTTTGGATGTGTAATGGCTTATTTGCCCGCTAGATTGGAGTGTCACATTTGGAAAAAGTACACTAAAGAGTTTTTTAGTGTCATATTATACCCATCACGTTAGAGTGTCATATTTGAAAAAAGTACATTAAAGAGTTTTAAATTTTTTTAGAGTATCACATCATACCCGCCATGTTGGAGTGTCACATGTCACATTTGGGAAAAGTACGCCAAGGAGTTTTTAAATTTTTTAGAGTGTCACATTATATCCGTTGTCACGTTTGATAAAAGTAAACTAAGGAGTTTTTATTTTTTTTTTTGAAGTGTCACATTATATCCGTCATGTTGTCACATTTGGAAAAAGTACACCAAGAAATTTTTATTTTTTTAGGAGTAAAAGTTTTGGAGTGTCTCATCATACTCTCCACGTTATCACATTTAAAAAAAGTATATTAAGGAGTTTTTAATTTTTTTGGAGTGTTACATTGTTAAAGTGTCACATTAGAGTATCACATCATACCAGTCACACTAATAAAAGGATATAGCCTCCGTTTGGCAAGAGCTAAACGGGGCTTTTTTGGCTATTTTAGCCACAAAAAACAAAATAGGCTATTTTAGCCAAAAAAAACAAAATATCACATCCAACCCATAATCATTACATTCTTCTCTCACAAAAAAAGCCAAAAAAGCCAAAAAGTCAAAAAGCCCTTCCCAAACCAAACTTTTTAGCCCAGGCTAAAATAGCCAAAAAAGCCAAAAAGCCAAAAAGTCAACCCACTTCCCAAACGGAGGCTATGTTGTCCACTAAAACACTACCAAAAATAAAAAATAGGACCACACAGAAATAAATTCTCCACTAATAAAACTTAACAGATCAATAGAAAAAATTTAAAACTAATTAAAACACTTATTTATGAGATAAAATTTATTGATAAATATCATTAATTTGAACTTTCATCCTAAACCCTCCCAAACTAAATTAAAATTGTAATAACAAAAGAAGAGAGAACAATTTGCCAGAGAAACGGGAAGATAAAACGGAGAGAGGAAACCGAGAGAAGGGGATAAGAAGTGTAAGAGTTTTAAAATTAGCGTTTTAATTTGAGTTTTAGTAATAAAAGACAAAATAGGTTATTTAGTCACAATAAACAAAATATCACATCCAACTCATAATCATTACATTCTTCTCTTACAAAAAAAGTTAAAAAATTATTCTCAAAACAAATTTTTTAGCTCAAGTTAAAATAATTAAAAAAATCAAAAAATTAAAAAACTAACCCACTTTTCAAACCAACTCTTAATAGTGTGATATACGATAAAAAAACATAAATAGATAAACAAAAATATAACATCATATCATGGGTCTCATTATTAAAATTTCTTATAAAATTTTAAAATTAGAGCCCCAATCATTTCTTCGGATGAGGAGAAGCAGAAACAATTGATGGAAGAAAGTGAGGGGGAGTAGGTTAATTATAGGAAATAGGAAAGGAGGAAGAATATTTTAGCCTCTGTTTGGCAAGTTGATTCTTGGGCTTTTTTGGCTATTTTAGCCACAAAAGACAAAATAGGCTATTTTAGCCATAACAAACAAAACATCACATCCAACCCATAATCATTACATTCTTCTCTCACAAAAAAACTAAAAAAAGCCAAAAAGCCAAAAAGCCCTTCCCAAACCAAGCTTTTAAGCCCAGGCTAAAATAGCCAAAAAAACCAAAAAGCCAAAAAGCCAACCCACTTCCCAAACGGAGGCTAAAAAAATTGAAAAAGGAGTCAAAAAGATGAAGTGAAAAGAGAGGAAGGAAAAGAAATGGTGGCAGGTAAAGGAAAAGAAATGGGTTGAACATGTTTGTTTGTCTCTTCGTATTTTTTTTTTTTTTAATACCACCGAAAGGTGGAAGTGAAAGATGAGGGAAAAGTCTATTTTTTTTATTCACCCAAAAAAAAAAAGAAAAAAAAAAAAGATGAAAAGTGGGTGTAAATTTATTTTTAAAAAGAAATAAATAATAATGAGATAAATATAAGCGAGATAAGATAAATATAAAAAAATAATTTAAATTAGACTCTCATCTAAAAATCTCACAACTAAATTATTATAATAAATCACTAATACTATTCACTAAAATATTAATACTTTAAAAATACGAGATTTCACAGTTTACCTCGTGACTTAGATGGTGACAGTACCCTTACCCAAAGCATATTCATAGGAACATGACTCATTTCATCAAAGTATTTCAATTCTTATTTCAATATTTCAGTCTCTATGACCCTTTATGTACAACGACCTTTATGGTTCTTAAAATATTTTAGTTCCGGGACTCCAAAACATCTTGGCCCTTGCGACCTCATAGACTATATTTGGTTATATGATCAACAAGAAGAAATATTTTCGTATAACGTTTTATTGCCATTCCATCATCATCATCATCGTAATCGTAATCATAAAATTTGAAAGAATCAACTTAAATAAATTTTCATAGAAAAATTGATGCTTCATTATACAAATGAAATCCTTGATTTAAACTCGGTTTTTGACCTCATTAAATTTATAGATTTTTCAATACATACTAATATCATGATAACCCATGTAATATAATTCATTCTCAAACTTTATATTTCAAATAGAGATAATGTTTTCCATGGTAAGATATATTTACCTCCAAAATAGCAAAAATGATAGATTTGAAACTCTACAAGTTAATTCCCAAGAGGTGTAGAGACGCCTTCCTCCAATCTTAACAATGAGTAAATAAGATCTAAAGTGAGGGAAATACTTTCAATGAATACTACAACATCCATCAAATTAATAATTTTTATACATGCAAAAACATCCTAAGAAACTAAGAGTATGTTTGGTACGATAGAATGAAATGAGAGTGAGAATGGAATATAAGGTTGAATGGAATAGAATGTCCATTTTCATTCCATGTTGGCAATTGTTTGGTTGCAAACATGAAATGATATAGGAATATGATGATAATTTTCATTATTATGTTTGGTTTTGCTTATTATCTCATGGAATGGAATAAGTTTTTATTATTTATTTTTTAACACGCTAGTAACAAATAAATTAAAAATTTATATAGATTATGATAATGTTGATAGTTGTGGAAGTGATGGTGTGAGTCGTAGTGGCGGCGGCGGCGGCATCAGTGGTGGTGATAGCAATGATAGTAGCATGGTGGTAGTAGATTGTTGTGGCCTTAGTGGTGGTGGTAAGGTGATATTATGACTGCGATGGTGGTAGCAGTGACGACAGCCAACGTTAGTAGAGTGGTGGTTCTTATAATGGTGATGGTAGTGGTGTGATAATTTATGAAGGTGATAGTAGTAGTAGTAAGGTAGTGGTTGTAGTGGTAGAGACAGTAGTAGTAACGTGAGTGGTGGTAATATGGTGGTGTGGTGGTTGAGGTGGCGATCGTGGTGATGGTGGTGGTGGTGTTGTAGTGGCAATAGGGTAGTAGTCACAGTGGCAGTGGCGGTAACAACGATAGGAGAATGGAATGGTGATAACAGCTAAATAATAATATATTTTGTAAGTGTTAACAAAAAAAAAAATAATAATAATAATAATTTTTTATTAATTCCATGATGGAATTGAATAGTTATTCCTTAAGTTTGAAGAATGAATAGGCATTCCCACATTTCGTTGGAATAGACATTCCAATGGAATGACTATTCTCACTTAGATAAAGAATACCACATAAGGGAAAGTGAATGCAAAGCTATAATGGACATTCCATTGTACCTCATTTCATCGTACCCAACTGCTCTAAAACCTCTAATCCCTCAAGAAAAGAAACTCCAAGCTTTGATCCTCAAGAGGTTAAGAAAAATTTAGAGTTGGAACTTCTTTTGCGCTATTTTCAAAGAAAGATGGCCGGTGGTGGTGGAGATGGTGAGTTGAGGTGGTGGTGTAAGGGTAGAGTAAATGTGGGGTGTTTGGTCAACAAGAAAGTAAGGAAAAAAGAGAGAAAGGTAGAGAAAAGTTAGAGAGAGAATAATGAAGACAAAATGAAATAAAAATCTGCAATTTTTTGTTTTGTTTTTTGAGTTAAAAGGTGATGTTTAAGTTTGGAATTGGGTTTAGATATCCTAAGTGAGTTTTAACTTGGTGGCGTGTTTGGCTCTAGATAAATGTTGGGTATATTATAAGTCCATTTGTTTTGGGTTATAGGAAATGAGATTGAATTATGATGTATGTGGGGTCTATTAATATTATATTTGTTTTGGAAATGAGTCGTAGCTCGAATCCAATGGCTCGAATTGGCTCGAAAGAGGGAGAGAAGAGAGGAGGAAGAAGCAGAGAAGAAAGAGGGAGAGAAGAGAGGAAGAAGAGAGGAGGAAGAACAGAGGAGAAAGAGGGAGAGAGGATCGTCGTTGCTCACCTCGCCACCGCCGTCGCCTCACTGCCGCCGATCGTTGCAGCACCAGCGATCGCTAACTCTGCCTTGCCTCCGCCCCCGGCCCCCGCTTCCAGCCCCAAATGTTGGGCTCCCTCTAGTCCCTCCTCCTCCTCCCCCTCCAGTCCCTCCTCCTTCCTCCTTTCTCCTCCTCCTCTCTCCCCTGCTTCTGGTTTTGCTTTACCTTCATCTAAAAAACGAGGCTATTTTTGAATTCGAGCCATTTCGAGCCGCTCGGTTTCGAGCTACCTATCACTGCCGTATTTGTTTATAAAATGGTGAAGACGATTCACAATACTTTGGGACTATGATAGGTCTCCATAGATGTGTTAGTAATTCCTCATGGGAGATGATATTAGAAAAACAATCCCTTGGGATTAGAGAAAGATTTACTATTTTGCCCTCTATTATCCTACTTAATTTACTTACTCTACTAATTAGTATGGTCTTTTCCTTACTATTTTTTTTTTAATTATTCTACTATTTTTTACTCCACCATTCTTTATATTAAAATAATTTAATATGAGAATAATTTTTAATATAAAAATATAATAGTATAATAATATTTATATCAAAAAAATTATATTAGAAAAATAAAATAGTACCAAAAAAATATATATTTATGAAATAGAATTTTTAATACTAAAATATAATTTTAATATTTATAAAATATATATTCAATATTAAAATATGTAATGCATTTGTTATTTAGTATAAGTCCAAATATGATAGTAATAAAACAAGAATATTTGTGAAATTTTACATGGTTAATTTCATTCCTATCTCTCAAAATAAACCAAAACTATTACTAATGTACTAATTATCAGACAAACACAATTTGGTTTGGTTTTGAGAAACAAATTTTGGAGAAATTTTTAAATTTTTTTTTTTTGGTTTAGTGATTTTGAAAAAAAAATTTCAAAATCACTTTCTATCTCCTACACATCAATCAATTAAGTGCTGTTTGGTAACACTTACGTTTTTAGTTTTCTATTTATATTTACAAAAATTTAAAAAACTCAAATAAAAACTTGTTTGGTAAAATTTTTGATTTGTAAATCAGTGGTCTCAGTTTACAAATTTGGCCAAAAAATGAAAACACAAAAAATGTGTTTCCATTTTGAGTTTTCAAATTTTTTTTTTACCACCCAACACTAGCCACCACCTGCCACTAGGGGTGTGCGCGGTGTGGGTCGGTGCGGTTTGAGAGAAAAATAGAAACCGTATGGCGGATGACGGATTGATAAAAGTGTCACTAGAATTTGCCATTTTTCTTATAAAAAATCGACGGTTCGGTTGGCAAATAATGACGGATTTGCCTTGGCGGTTCGGGCGGATTGGCGGTTTATAAAAAATATAATTCAAATTACAACACTTAAATCAAAGAGTAAAAAAATGACGAGAGATACCGTGATGTTAAGCATCTTGAAAAGTGAATTGGAATCCAACTTTATTTTGGATTATTGACATCTTGAATTCCCCTCGAGCAGTAATGTAATACTATATTCTAAGGTATAGAACAACAAGCAAACTTAAGTAAAAAAGAATTTTTAGAATCTTATAAAACATGATTTAATAGCGGTGCGGGTTGGTGCGGTTTGGAAGAAAAATAGAAACCGGCGGATTGATAAAAGTGTCATTAGAATTTGCCATTTTTCTTATCAAAAACCGGCGGTTGGATTGGCAAATAATAACAAATTTGCCTTGGCGGTACGGTTCGGTGCGGTTTTGGCGGTTTCGGCGGTATTATGCACACCTGAGTCCATGTAACATAGATTGACAACATGTATAATTCCATGTACCTAAATTCTTAAATCAACTAAAAATGAACCATAAATTTGTCAAATTCAACTAACCAATAAAACTCTGTGTGTGTGTGTGTGTGTGTCAAATCAAAAGCAAAACAAGCCACCACCACCACCACTATCTACTCGCTACAACCCGCCACCGTCACCCACCCACCACCACCACCAGCTACCCGCCACCCACCGTCACCATTTTCCACCATCGTCTTTCGCCGCCACTTACCACCACTTGTCATTTCTCACTTTTTTTTTTTTATATTTTTAAAATTTTTTAAACATTTTGTCAATTACCGAACGAGTTTGTAGTTTATGTTTTTTCTAAAAATAAACAAAAAATAAACAAAAATCAGTTTATAAAATTTTTATAAATATAAACTGAAAACGTAAACGTTACCAAACACACCCGTAATTTTTCTCACTCCTCTTTCTTTCTCAATCATTATTTCAAGCACACACACATCTACTTAACTACAACAAAATATTAAATCATCCCAAACTCGCATACTCAAAAACTATTTCCAAAATATACAATCAAACAAACTAAATTTTTTTTTAAACTCTTTTCTCAAATTTTTTTTTTTTGAAAATTTATCACCTAAAATCAACCAAACCAAACCAAACAAGGCGATTGATAAATTTAGTCGCTTCACTAACCATCATCCGTATATATATATATATATATGTCCTCTTCTATTCATTATTATAATTTGCAAGATCTGCAGGTAGGTGAGCAAAAAGCGTAGGTGAGCTATTCTTCACTTAAATTATTGTTGTTTCACCTTATCCTTCATTTAAACAAACCACTATAAACTTTTACATCAAAACTTTGATTGATAGTTATTGTTTCATGTCTCTTTCTTTATGGGGTGATCATGTTCTGTTTCAATTTGATAAATACACTATGCAAAAGCTGATAGTTTTCATTTTTTTATTGTTGAGGTTTGGTAAGACATTAAGCTATTGAAAGCTGAAGAAAATTGATTTGGAAATTCTTGTGAATCTTGTTGGTGACCAGGAAAGATATTTAAAATCTCACATGGTGCTAAAATCTTGGGATCTCAGAGGTATCTCTTTTTATTTTGTGGACTTATTTATCTAAATTATGTGCTCTTTTCTGTGAATATTTTCGTAGATCTTCTTAGCGTCAATACAGGATTAAAGCAAAGTGTTGTCTCCTTCATGATTTTTTCATGTTTCTGCAGAATTTTCTTTTCTGTACATCCTTCATCTAAAGTTGAATATCTCTATCTCACCATAACTCCGGATTGAGTAAAATTGATGGTGTTGAAATTTTATTGTTCATATCTAGATCGGGTTATTCTCGACATTGTTTGAAAGGTAAAAATCTACCTAAGTTCCCTTTTCTTTTTCAAATCAAGCTCTTTGAATCATAGATTTAGGTATGAATTTAAAAAAAGAAAAAAAAAGGAAAAAAAAGAAGAGAAAATTGTGAGACAATTGTTAATAAAATATGAGTTAAATTTTTTATTTTTTTATTTCTCTTTTATTGTCAAATTTCTATTGAGATCTTTATCCAAATACAATGTTATTTCTTTGTTTGAAATTTGCATTCAATCAATGAATGAGTCCGGATCGTCTGCTGTGGTTTCTTGCGGTCTCCTGCGGCGGTCCAAAACGACGTTGTTTTGGACTTTTTTTTCTCTCTCTTTGCTGTTAAGCCTCTTTCTTCCCTTTCATCTCTCACCCAAACACACAGACGAAGCTGGATGGCCATAGAATGGATTCAACTCAGCACCATTAACAAAAATTGCAAAATTATCTACACCTAGCTCTTCCACTGTTATCCATCTCTCTCTCTCTCTCTCTCACACACACACACACACATGTATACATATATATATATATGAAATTGTTTTCAAATATTGATATGAGTTTGAAATTGCATATGAATCTAAACTTCATAAATCTGATCTTGAAGTTTTCAAACCACACAGATCACATATCAAACCCACTTGCTTTTTTTTTTGGGCAAAGGATCTTTGCCAATCTGTTCAAGGCGATGCAGATCGGAACGGATCTGAGACCATTGGAGCAGATCAGAGGAAGATGAAGTGAAAGAGAGGCTTAACAGCAAAAGAAGGGGAAAAAAAAAAAAAGGTCCAAAACGATGTCTCCTTTTTCTTCTCTTTCATCTCTCACCCAAACACACAGAGATGAAGATGGATGGCCATAGAATGGATTTAACTCAGCACCATTAACAAAAATTGCAAAATTATCTACAACTAGCTCTTCCTCTGTTATCCATATCTCTCTCTCTCTCTCTCTCTCTCACACACACACACACATATGTATACATACACTTGATTTGAAAACAAGTTGTAACAGAGGAAGAATCAAGTTGTTGAGCACATGTATATATCCAAAAAAAAAAAAAAAATTCATGAATGATTTGTATGTTCCAAAAAAAAACACAGTTGATCTTTGCCAAGAAAAACGCTTGATTTTTTTTTCAAATCAAGTGTTTCAAATCAAGTGTATGTTTAAAAAAAAAACACTTCATGAATCAAACCCACTTATTTTTTTTCAAATCAAGTTTTTCAAATCAAGTGTATGTTTCAAAAAAAATACTTCATGAATCAAACCCACTTGATTTTGTTGAGCACAAGTATATGTATACATATCACAGATCAGAACAAACCTGAGACCATTGGAGCAGATCAGAGGAAGAGGAAGTGAAAGAGAGGCTTAACAGCAAAGAGAGGAAAAAAAAAAAAAAAAAAGGTCCAAAACTTGTTTTGGACCGCCGCAGGAGTCACCGCAGGAAATCACGGCAGACGATCTGGACTCATGTTTGTATGTTACATTGACGGTATAAATATAGATGGAGTTGTGTCCTGGACCGAATAATAAATATATACTCAAAATTTTATTTGAAAATTTATTAGAAAATTTTCTTTCTAAGTATTTGAATCCAAATTAATAAATAACATATTCTTGTATTTTAATAAGTCTTATTATTTAGATATTTGATTCATTAAATTTTAATTCTCATATTTAAGATATTTTTTTGAACAATTAGTGATATAAACATTTATATTTGACAATGTGAATGTTCACATTGACAGGGTGAATATTCACATTATGGTCCGTTCACACTATCAATGTTAACATTAATGCGCATTACCCTATTATTATTAGAGATATTTTAGTAACTATGTCACTTCTAAGACTTAGTAGAATATAAAAAAATAATTTAAATTAAGTAAAATATAAGTAAGTAAAAAAGAATTTATAATTAAACACCTCAATTTTATTCAACATTATTTAATTTAATTTTTTATTTTTTATTTTTATGCATGGACCTAAAAAACAGCTCTTGAATCTCCATCACAGGTTTAAAATATATGGACATATTTCTTATTAATTTTTTGGACTGTAAATTTTGTGGTCCTGGACCTCCTTAACTTAATCTTAAGATATGCAAGTATTTGAAGACTAGATTAAAAAAAAAAAAAAAAACAAACAAGATTATCAAGTTTTGGAAGGCTACCATAAACTCCATGTTTAGGATTCCAATTCATGTATATTATTTTTTAAAAATAAATAACAAACATAATTTAAAATACATCATTAATTTTTTAAAAGATAAATACATTAAAATTATGTAATTATATTTATCGAATAAATATATTTTTTTAAGAATAATTTAAACGCACGTATTTAAAAAAATAAAATTTGAAAGGTAAATTACATTAAACTCCCCTCAACTATGACCTAGTTTTGAGTTGTTCCCTGAAGTATATGAATGGCAAAATTCATTAACAGTGTTAATAGAAATTATTAATTTACTTTTTTACCCTTCAACTATATTGCTACCAGACTACCATTATCTTCTTCAACAATTACCTGATTTCTTCCAAACCCTAATCAAATCAATTCAATCCCAAACCCTTAATTCCAGTGTCTCCACAATTCCAATTAACAAACACAACAAATTCATTTGACAAAGGGAGTAAAGTCAGCCACTGTGAATCACCACAACAATTCCATATTTTTGCTGGACCTAATGATCAACAAAGGGAGTTAAGTTTGGGGGTGGCAATAGAGATAGGGGTGTTGTGTTGTAGGTATAGAGGACGAAAGACTTGGGTTATGAACTCATTGAAGAGGGAGAGAGAGAGAGAGAGACAGAGAGGTGAGGGGTTGGCGGTGGCTACAACGGCTTACGGCGATGGCAATGGCGACAATGGTGGTTGAAGACAATGACCCACCACTCTTCATCTTACCCGCCACCATTCACCACCTCCCCTTTCGATTCCCACCAAGCCGAAACCCCCTCCCCACAGCCTCCCTCCCACTGATCAAACACCCCAATACACATTGAAACCCCTCAACACTAAAACCTCTATATCAATTCAATATATGTCCACTAAAATCCCCCCACCTAATCAACGTATCACCATCAAAACCCTAAATTCTTTTGCTGTGAAACTTTTTAATCAAATCATAGTGGCTTGGCTAATAAGAGTTCTCTAGTTGGTAGTAGCCAGGAGAGTTTTTGGTTATGGCTTGGCATTTCTAGCCATGGAGAGTTGCTGGTTGTGTATATATATACAATGTGTGCATGTATAATAAGGCTATTTTAATCATAACCTTTAATTACATGTGATACATTTATGCCAAATGACTACCGGTTTGATGACAGCAGAGGTTTAGAGTTACAAAACAAAACTATAAGAGGGTTGAATTTTAAACATTATGGGATAACTTAAAAATGGAGTTTTTTTTTTTTTTTTTTTTTTTTTTTTTTTTTTTTTATAAATATTCCAAAAAAACAACCTAATTAGAGAATTAACTCACTTTTCAAACTATTTAAGAAATTAACTTACTTTTTGAAATCGCATTTTGAAAATGCAATTTTAAAATTGAAATTGCATATTTAACATGGAATTTCACTTTAAAATTGCAAGTTGAAAATATAATTTCAATTTTAAAATTACATTTTCAAAATGTGATTTTAAAAACAGGTTAGTTTTTCAAATAATTTAAAAAGTAGGTCAATTCTCTAATTTATTTTTTGTTTTAGAATATTTCAAAAAAAAACTCCTTAAAAATGGGTCATAATTAATAGGGATTTACTATAATTTATCCTAATTTGAATCAGCGAAACAAAGTTTAAGGTGGACCCACAAACCAAAAATTCGACGGTCTAATCCTATAAGCCTTTAGCTGACTAGAGACATGCCAAGGGATATGTTCAGAAGCATATTTTGAACATTTATTTATATTTTACTAGCGGTAACCCGTGTGATGCACGGAAAAATAGACTATATATATTTTGTGTGATAAATAAATCATCTTAATCTTAAATTATATCTTAATAGCGACAAGCCGTAATATTAAGCCATCTAGGTAGATGTTAACAATAATTAACACACAAAATTTTACAATAAAATTTGATATGCATAAGAAATTATTAATTATAAAAATTGTTGAGAATAATAGTATTACAATCACTTGATAACATAAATAACTTGTATCAAACTAAACAAAATATTAAAAGAGAGAAATTCTATAAACTCAGAAAAATTATCATAAATTTACTTGGACTTTTAAATCAGTGATGTATATTATTATTGTGGGATCAAATTATGAATAAATATCAACTTTTAATTATAATTTATAAGTAGTTTTAAAAAGATTTTAATCTAAGTTTGTTGCCTTGCTTATAAAAAGAACTTCTCAAACAAATCATTGATTGATTATATTAGCAACTCTCTATCTTTGATTTCCTCTATTAATGACACACTCATATCATATCAAAGTATAAATCATTCTCCATAGTTTGAATAATATTTGCATAGTTCCTACGTCATTTTAAAAAAATTAATCAAGATAAGAATGTCATAGGATTATAAAAATTATATAAGAGAATAGTTTTAATCCATTTTATTTATAAAAAAAATGATAAAAAATTGTTTGAATTGTACTTGAAAAAATATAACAAATGATAGCTTTAATCATTATATACCAAAAAAAAAAATTATATCAGTTACTCAACGAAAAAATGGTCAAATACAAATAGAGTCATGAACATTGAATTAAATCATATGGGCTCTAAATTGATAGTAAAATGTAGCAAATCAACTAATAATACCATAGAGATATTGATAAATATGTAGTACTTCTCTATCATCTTTGTATTATATTCATTAATTTCATATATTATATGAAAGTTTTATTCGTCTCGATCCTTCAATAAAATAAGGATCAAGAAAACAAATTTGATAAGAAATTGATTCTAAACTTAATTATTGAAAAAACAAAAATTTCAAAGAGAGAATTTAGAGATGGGATTGAAGAAATACTATAACGAATGACAGCCTTATAAAAAAATTTAAAAAAAAGTAACAATGATCTAATGCAAATTATTTTTAATAACTAATAGAAAGAATCTCAAATTATTACCTTTTATAAATATAGTGAAAAAAATTAATTTTGTGAGATTTTTATGCTACCTTCTCCCATGTACCTTTATTATTTCATTATAATACTATCTCATTCAACGCGATAATTTTTTTTTATTTTATATCTTTCTATATTGTAGATAATACGAATATATAAAAATTAATCAAGAAGGGTTAAGAAGTTATATAGATACAAATTATAGAGTAAGAGCATTTCATAAGAAAAAAATTTACAATAAAAAAAGATAATATATGTAGGAAAAAAAAATGAGTAAATCAAAATAAAGATTTAGATATATATGTTTCTGATAGATATATAGATTAGCAAATCATATCTTTATCTAAATTTTATTATTTTAATTTTTTTAAAATCAATTATTTAATCTTTATCTTCTGTAGGCCATGAAATTAATCTTTATAAATTATTTATCAATTTTTATATGTTTATTTATCTATAAGTCATGAAATTATTTTTTAAAATAAATTTTAAAATTTTTATCTTTATCTATAGGTCATGAAATAAATTTTCATAAATTATTTATGAATTTTTATATGTTTATCTCTAATGAAATTAATTAAAGTATGAAATGAGGGGGAAAAAAAAAGAGAGTAATTTTGTTTTTTTTTTTAAAAAAAAAAAATCAATTATTTAATCTTTATCTTTATTTGTAAGCCATGAAATTAATTTTTATAAGTTATTTATCAACTTTTATTTGTTTATTTATGGGAAGAAATTTTAAATTATCTATAAGTTATGAAGTTAATTATTTAAAATTAATTTTTTATTTTTTATCTTTATCTGTAGATTATAAAATTAATTTTCAATTTTTATATGTTTATCTATATGGACGAATTTTGAAATTCAAATCTTTATCCATAAATAATGAAATTAATTTTAATTTTAATTAATCAAACAAATAAAAAATGAAGAAAAATAGAAAACATGAAAGGCAATCAAAGAAGATTGCCACGTAGGAAAGAGAGTGTTTTAAAATTATGAGAATTTAGGAATAAATATTTGGAGGCTTTTGACAAAACAACTACATTTGGTTATATATATAGTATAGATATTGTAACAATAGTCTAACATTAAATGTTATTAATATTGGGAATGTAATTCAAATTGAATAAGTTTTAAGGTTAAACTGCACTCTCTTTTTTTCTGAAAAATTTTATCTTCTTTGATTTCAATTTTTTAAATTTAATTTTTTGAAAATTAATTTTTTTATTTTTCGTATTTTTTATTTTTAATATTTTAAGAAATTTTTTATTTTTTAGATACACTTAATATAAATATAATTAAAAAATATAATTATTGTAAAAAAAATCTTTACAAAATTCATTCAATATCAAAAATACAAAAAAGACCATTTTGGTATATTTTTATATTCTTATGTATTTATTGATTTTTTAAAATATTTTCTTACAAGTATTTTACTTTTTAGGTGCATTTAGGTTAGAAGCATTTAAAAAGGAAAAAAATTACTTAAAATGTTAAAAAAAAATTCATTAAAAACAAAAAAAAAAAAATGAAAAAAAAAACTCAATTTTTACAAAATTGAACCAAACAATATTGTTAGAATAAATTCATATTAAATCAAGTCCATATGAAAAGATTTTCAAAATTTAAGTCCCTCAGTTATTAAATTGGGAGGCACTTTCTTTCCGGTCCATAATTTGGATTGGAAATCATTGTTCGAGACTGTGGATCCCACCATGGGATCCATTTCAACGTCAAACTATTCATTTTGTTAGGTAGCTCGTGTACATTTCGCACACAAAAAATTAGATCAATTTGATAATTAATTTTTTTTTTTGCTTTTGTAAAAAAAAGAAAAGAAAAATGGTCTATTTTAAAGACACAATTGTTGTCCCCCCGCCTCCCTTTTTATTGACAAACACAATATAAGTTATGATTATTGAATCAATTTGATTATTAATTTTTTGAATTTTCATCCCAAGCAAAATATTCGCTTTTCACATGTTTCGTGACAAGTTGAGAGGCACAAAAAACTTGGACAGCCTTCGCCTCGAGTGTTCTTGCAATTGCAAGTCCATTGATCAGGGCCTCATACTGGCATTCATTATTGGTTGCTGAGAAGTTCAGTCGAGCTGAACATTCGAGTATTTCTCTATTGGGAGTGCTTTAGACAAACCCTACTCCTAATCCTTTGCTATTTGAGGTCCCGTTGCACCACAAGATCTACGGTGTATCCAATTGGCCATGGTTCTACATTTTTATCCCTTCCACTTCTTGTTCGAGTGTGAACTCTGCTATGAAGTTTGCCAGGATTTGTCCCTTGATGGCAGTTCTTGGTTTGAACTATATGTCGTATTGTCCGAACTTAACCTCCCATTTGGAGATTCTTCCTGATAAGTCTGACTTGTGAAGAATCCTTTTGAGTAGATGTTCGGAATTCACGATGATGGGACGAGCCAAGAAATAATGCATTGGCTTCCTGGAAGTGATTATGAGTGCTAAAACAAGCTTTTCTAGGGGTAAGTATCTTGTTTTTGTGTTGAGCAAGGTTTTGCTTACATAGAACACATGTAACTACCTTCTTTAATGTCCTAATTAGTAGTGAGCTTACGGCTTGATCAGAGATTGCCAAATAGATGTATAGCGTTTCCCTTGGTTTGGGACTAGTGAGCAAGGGGGTTTTTGCCAGGTATTACTTTAGTTCTTACAGTGCCTGATTACAATTTGGTGTCCATACAAACTGTGCCTTCTTTTTTACCAACTAAAAAAGGGTTTGCACTGATCGAATGATTGCAAATGAATTTGTTAAGTGTGGCTACCATCCTCTTAAGTGCCTGTATTCCTTTAATTGTCGTGGGAGAAGCAATGTTGAGCAGAGCTTTTATCTGATCCGGACTTGCTTCTATTCCTCGTTGAGTGATGATATAGCCAAGGAATATCCCTAACCCTACCTTGAAGGCACATATCGCTACATTCAACTTCATTCTGAATCTTCGAAGGATCTCGAACACTTCCCAAAGATTTTCCAAATTATGACTGCTTTCTCGAGATTTGATCACCATATCATTAATGTACACCTCTAGATTCTGTCTTACCAGGTCATGGAACATCTTTGTTACCCAGGTTGCCCCCACGTTCTTTAATCCAAACCACATCACCTTGTACTAGAATAATCCTACAGGAGTGATGAATGCGGTCTTTTCCTGATTGTCCAGATTCATTGGTATCTAGATGATACCCTCGATATGCATCAAGAAACCTCATTCTCTGATGCCTCGATGTGGAATCCACCAGTTGGTCGATCTTCGATAGAGGAAATTTGTCCTTCTGGCAGGCCTGATTTAGACTGGTAAAGTCAACACATACTCTTCATTTTCCATTCTTCTTTTGCACAACAATAATATTGGATAGCCATTTCGGGTATTGAACTTCCCTGATGGCTTCTATTTCTAATAGTCTTGTCATTTCTTCCTTGATCGCCTTGGTGTGGTAGGGTTTTGCTTTTTTGGATTATCGAGTTGTAGTTTGGGTCTACATTGAGCTCGTGGCATGCCATCTTCGGATAAACGTCTTCCATCTCGTAGGGAGTCCACGCGAACATGTCTCTATATTGTAGTAGAAAGTGGGTTAGTTGGTCTTTGTCTGTCGCGTTGAGGCTTTTCCCAATGAGAGAATTTTTCTTCGTTTTCTGGGTCGATTGGCACCTTTTCCAGTTTTTCAATGCTATTTCCAGTGAGCTCTGTGCCAACCAATTCTTCGCATACTTCTTTGGTGCGAACTTCCTAGATTCTTTTGTTAGATAAAGACCCTACCAAGCATTGCTTAGCGAATATCTGATTTCCTCTAATTTCACAATGCCATCTCTGATCAGAAATTATATGACTTGGTGAAAAGTGGACGAAATTGCCTTCATCTTGTGGAGCCATGTTCTTCCAATTATTGCATTGTATAGTGAGGGGACGCTCTCCACCTAGAACTCTACTTGTTGAGTTACGATATCTGCTTTTACTGGCAAGATCTTTTCCAAGGGATAAATTGGGCTTGAATTAAAGTCGAATAGCGATGACTCAGCTGGATGTAGGTCTTCATGTGGCAAACCCAATTTCTTAAACAATTCATAATACATGGTCTCTGAAGAGCTTCCTTGGTCCACCAGCACCCTTCTAACAGTAAATCTTTCGATTTGCAGGGTTACTACCAAAGCATCGCTGTGCAGCTGTTGGGCCCACATTAGATCGTCGTTGGAAAATGAGATCTTTAGCTCAGATGGTGGTGATCTTTTTGTGGGGGTTTCAGATAGGAACATGACCTCTTTTAGGTATGCCGACCTCCTTGTCTATTCTCTTATCTAGTTTATTTGATTCTTTGGAGGGGTTGAGTATATCATATTAATGGTTTGGATTGGTTGAATGCTTCCATTTTTGTTGCCATGCTTGCCTTTGCGGCTTGTTGAGTAGTCAACAAATGCCTACAAGTGTTTGCTTTGGACAAGTTTTTCTAAGAATTGCTTTAGGGATTTGCAATCTTCGATGAGGTATCCATAATCTTTGTGATAGGAACACCTCATCCTTCGATTTTTGAGAGACAGATCCCCAACCATCTTCTGAGGCCATAAGAAATACGGCTCATTTTGGATCTTCATGAGGATCTGGTATATTGGTTTGTGAAGGTGGTGACAATCGCCTTGTATGCTTCCTTCTAAGGCTTGGGTAGGATCCAGATTTCCTTTAGTCCTTTCTTCGGCTTTTGGGATGAGGTTGCATTGGACTCTACTCCTGTGCTCTTTGCAGATTGTCCTTGATCTTACAATGTTGTTCCATGCAGCTTATTAAACTACCAATGTCAATGGGGGGTTTCTTGGCTGGGGACTGTCACTTTTCTCTAGCTTTCACTTTCCCATTTCTTCATCACAAGGAGCACTTCCTTCACTTTTGGTGCTCAACTATTGGTGATAAAGTGTGAGATGAATGTCTGTTACAGTTGTCTCTAATCGTTGATAGATCGGCTTCTAACTTGTAGTACCATATGAGGGCCACCTCTCCCAGACTGGAAGAGAACATTCTGTACATAATTGGCCAAATGTTGCTCCATAGGGTCATGGCTTGCGTGTAATTCTGTATGTTGTTGGTCGGGTCTCCTTTACTGTCATACAGGTTGAACTTTAGAGGCATGAATCTCTTCGGTGGGTCAGCACTATTGATGGCTTTAGAGAAGGAAGAGGCCATTTCTTTTGAAAAAGTTTCTTTCGAATCGGTTTTGGGCTTTCTCTAGTATGTTGATCGAGCTAGCTCCCTAGGTCATTTTTTGGGAGATAGGGTGAACTGTTCTGATTGGCATGACATCTCTTCGACGTTCAGCTAGGGTGGCTGCTGGCCGTTTGGCTTGCGTCCATTTGGGGGACATCCTTTTTGTTCGGACACTTTGCCTCTCATATGCCTTTCTCTGGTCCTCCTTCTTTCGAACTTGTTGTAGTTCTTTCAGGGTCTCGATTTGGGTAGTGGGTTGGTCTAGTAATTGATTTTCCAGATCATGTTCCCTTGGGGGAGATCATGCCTACCGAGTCTTTTGGTGGTATTTTAGAATCATGGCCAAAGTTTTGGCCTAGCATGTTCCCGATCAAAGTATGCTGATGATCACTTAGTATCCCTTTTAGAGAAGGATGGGCACTTATCTTTTCGTCGCTCCCACAGACGGCGCCAATTGTAGAAAGTGAAATTATCTCCCAAGGAAAACGAGATGATGTGCCCAATCCTTTGCCCTCTGTAAGAGAAACCGAACGTTAGTGATCACTCTCGACTAGGGTAGGTAGGGATGACCCTCTGACAATCAAGTCAGCATACTAATTGGCCATAGCAAATAAATATTTAAACGAGAAGTATTTATGGAGTACAAGTTAATCTAGATTAGTAGAATTGGATTTGTTACCACTCACTTGTCCCCTTATGCTTTGCTTTCTTACTCATTTATAGCTATTCTGGCTCAAATTTCATTCGACGGATCTTGTTTTGATTAAAGGGTTCTGCCTATATCTATTTTGGTCAGGCAACTTGCCATGTTGCCCTTGTCCTTGATCGTTGGATCTCTGTCATATGGACGGCCTGGATGATGCCAAACGTTAGTGACCAGTTCATCAAGTGTCATGTTCATAGGATTAATTTGATCGGACGACTCCACTTCCTGCGAGGCCCAGCCTATGCTTTAGCCTTGTCTGTTGTACGGTTGCCATCGTTGGATGATACCTAATCCGACGTCTCTATTTTATTTTACAGATTTGTCTTCTAGGAGATTATCTTTTATATTTGTTTGTCCCTCCATACACCTTGATTGTATGCCAAGTTGTTGCCAGTTGCCCTTTGTGGGCTTCAAGGGACGAGTTTGGACTTACCACTTTCTGTTTTGGGCTAGTGTGATGGGCTTTGGGTTTGGGCTTATATTTTTTCCTTCTACAAGAGGATCTGCACTCGAAGTAGGGGTAATTGAAAAAAAAAGAACAAAAGCAAGAGGACTTATACTATTAAAAAGATATTGATAAAATCTTTAGAGGGTTCACTCAGCACACCACCATGATGAAACCTATTTTTCATTTGCAGGTATACGGTGTGAAGTGGATCATTCACTTGGCAGCAACAAGGTAGAAATTCTGACTCACCATAATAATCATAACAAAATAGAATCCATTTAAGCGTAGGGAAAATTAGTGAAAAACCTCTTTTCATGAATTTGTTTAGTCATAAATATTATCGAAATAGTTATGACCCAATAAATTCTATATGTATGAAATTGTATATTAGAAATCTTTTTTATTGAAATTAGATGTTATTCGATGATAATTTTATCCTTATTTTGGTCAACATGCTAATATTTTTTTTAATTCTTTTCTTGATCTGTGAAAGTCAATTGTTAGTTATAGATTAGCACCTATGGGAGTTAGTCTCCTTACTTTTTATAATTACCATGTGCTTGCCACTTTAATTCAATTCCCTTAAGGAGAGTTAAACCCATAACCTCCCCATAGGGATAAATCCTTAGAAAAGTCATGATGACCAACTTAGCTTGGTTAACATGCTCATATTAAAGAATTTTTTTTTTTTTTTTTCAAATCTTTAAAATTTTACAACTTTTAAAATACACATCTGTTTTTTTATTTATTTATAAAATACAGATTTTTTATATGGCAAAATTTATTTTATTCCCTTGTGATTTGAGGCCAAAGTACTTTACCCTATAGTTTAAAATAGCCAGAAACGTCTCATGTGATTTTGAACTTCAGTGCAACCGTTAACATAATTAACTAGAGATGTAAAATAACTATAATATCCTCTCTCTCTCTCTCTCTCTCTCTCTCAATACACAGTTTATAATGTTTAATATTAATTCAATCCCTATACGTTCTCTCTCTCTCTCTCTCTCTCTCAATACACATAGTTTATAATGTTTAATATTAATTCAATCAAAACACAAGTAATTATGAATTCTTAATTATTTATTGTAATTCTTAACTTTTTATTTTAATTATATTTTAAATCACAATTAATCTTAAATATTTAATTAGTTATTGTAATTGCTAAATTTTAAATTAAATTTTAATTTAATCATATTTTAGATCAATTCCTAATTATTATGTATTTTATGTTTCCTTAAAATATTTAGTTATATTTTATATTTTAGATTAATTGTTCATCATATTATTTTTTAATTAACATATTAATCTTTTTATTGTATTAATTTCATTTTATTATTTCAAAAATATAAACCCACTATAAAATGGTGTGTGTGATACACCTTCTGTTAGTTTGAATATAAAAATAACGGCGACACTTTAGACCAAAATCAAATGGGGACTTTTTGATTATATTTAAACCATAGGAGGTGAAATAAATTTAATCTCTTTTTTTATAACTACTCAGCGAGATCATTCTCAATTAAATACAAAATTATGTAAAATAAAATAGTACACTTTTTGAGAATTTGAAAGTAAAATTTTTTTGACTTTTAAAATTTCATACTTTTGAGAAATATTTTATCATAGGACTCATCATCATCACATTATAATAGTGTGAATTTTGTAATAAGTGTGAAAGTTGTAGATCTGAACATTTATACTTTTAATGATTAAGATATTATTAATTTTTAGAAAGTATGAAAGTTAGTATGAATACTTTTAAAAAATATTCACACTTTTTAAAATTTTATAATTTATAATTCATTGAATGTGTGAATATTTGTATTTTTTAAAAAATTCACAGGTAAATTACAATTTGCACCCCTGTACACCCTTATACATGAAAAATATCTGGACAAAGCTAAGGCAATAGTCGAACAATTTTCCTCATTCTAAATACAACAGGTCAAAAGAGATCAAAATAATCACGCAGATACGTAGTTAGCCTTGCCTCCGCAATCAACCTAGATGCAAAACGAAAAATCAAGATCGGCATCATTGAAACACTAAGTGTTGAAGGAAAAGTCCAGATTTTGAACATCCTGCCAGGTGAAAGCTGGATGTGCCCTATCATGGCGTACTTATCTGAAGAAGTATTGCCAAATGATAAAAAGGAAGCACATTGACTTCGATAGCAAGCTATGCGCTTTTGGCTAAATTAAGAAAACTAGCTGTTTAGAAGATCACACTTGGGGCCCTACCTTAGGTGCGTGCATGTTAATGAGGTAGAGAGACTGTTAACCCTATAGCAAACCCCTAGCCATTTGCATAATGGGGACTAGATTTGGTCGGATCTATGCCAAGGGCACTCGATAACAAAAAGTGGTTGATCGTCGCCATAGATTACTTTACCAAGTAGATTGAGGCAGAGCCCTTAGCAAGTATCAAGGATGTAGATATTAGGTAATTTGTGTGAAGAAATATTATATCTAGGTTTGGGATACCAAAGCCCTTATATCCGATAATGACACACAATTCTATTGTGGCTTATATCGAAAGCTATGTGAGTAATATGGGATCAAGGCCTACTACTCTACTCATGCCTACCCACAAAGAAATGAGCAGGCAGTAGCGTTTAATAAGATGATTCTAAATGGAATGAATAAGCAATTAGATGCTGCAAAGGGAAAATGGGTTGAAGAGTTTTCAAAGTGCTCTAGGCGTAAAAAACTACACCAAGAAGGGCAACAAACGAGGCTCCATTTGCTCTAGCATATGGCATGGAAGCTGTTATCCCTCTTGAAGCCAAGCTCTCCACAGGAAGAGCTGATCTAGTATAGAATGGAATAAATGAAAATTTAATCACAAAGGAGCTAGATCTATCCAAAGAAAGAAGGGAGAGAGAGCTTTCATTTGCCTTGCTTAGTACCAACAAGAAATAGCTCGGGCGTACAACAAAAGAGTTCGGCAAAGGGGATATGGGATTGGTGATGTAGTTCTAAAGAAGGTTTTGCCAAGAAATCGCAAGATGGTTGATGGAAAACTTGGACTAAACTGGAATGGACCATACCAAATAATCGACATAGCTGGAGAAGGGACATACGAGCTCGTCGATCTACACGAGAATGTTTTCCCAAGGTTGTGGAATGCATTGCACTTAAAAAAGTTCTACCACTAGCCTTGTAATTGCAATGTAATAATGCTTAGATATAAAAACATAATGAATAAATACAAGGTTTAAGGACATTGTAGGAAAAATCTCTTTTATTTGATTGTAAACTTATTTACATTGCAAAAAGCAAAAACATGGCTACCCACAAAAACTAAGATCAGGAGCTCGATGTATTAAAAAAAAAAAAAAGAAAAAAAAAAAGAAGAGAAAAGTTAAAGATCATAGATCCTTCAGCTCGACTGGAATAGGAACGTTAGGATTAGGAAGAGGGACTTCATTAAATAGGGGTGGACTCAGCCACTCTTGCTCGCCTCATCTTCGACCTCCAATCATCTCTGAAGAAAAAGTTCTTTACTTTGTTCATTTGGCCGAGATAGGCAGCATTCCTTCTCGCTAAGCAGTAGTAGCCTTTTTCATGTCAGCCGTTGAGCTCTAACTTCCTCTAAGGTAACCTTGGTGGTCTCGAGTTTAGCTCTAAGCTGATCAAGTTATTGGGTGACAACCTAAAAGTTCTTATTTGTCGTCATTTGTCTAGATTCGATTGTAACAACTCTCTCTTCTGATTGGGTAAGATCCATCGCGATCTATTTGTTTTCTTCCTCTCGGTGATTTCTCTCCCAGGTCACTTGAACATTAGCCTCCCTGAACATGTTGATTGCTTGAAACATCACGACCAAAGGTCAAGTCTATATATATTACAAAATGAGGTATATCGACAATAGATAAAACAAATTACCTTCACCATGTCATGGATTCCTCAGCCAAAGACTTGCTGGTCGGATAGACCTTCTAGCTAATGGATGTCTGTCGGGATGTGCATGCCTTAAGCCATGGCCAGTGCCACACTAATCTTCAAAAAGACGGAGTCACATTTATTCAATGCACGGTTCTATATCAATGGTTGGTAGACATACTGAATAGGACTTTCAGATGAGGCCCTTGCTTGATTTTCACCCAACGTGAGACGACAACGGCTTGCAAATATAGACGCCTCCTCAGGTGAATGCTTTGTCGATCTACGGGCCCCACTTTAGTCCGCTTCTTAGATCATCATGGGCGACAAGTTTCTACCTAGGGACACAACGGTGTCTTGTGATAGCCGAAGAAGAAGAGTCCAACGATTTGACAACAATTGGTGTGCCCTACTGACCTTGTTCGGTGCTCCCGAGTTGGTTAGACTCAGTCAATAACAAAAGCAACAGTGGTTCTTGCTCCTGAGATGCCTTGACCGCCTCAACAGTAACAACGAGGGCAGAAAGAAGAGGAGGTACAATAGGAGCAATCCGAGGAAGATATTGGTTGATCAACACTTTAGTTGTTCGAGAGGTGGCTCCCTTAAATCTCAAAACAATTTGGAGAGCCTGAAGATTAATGCCCCATGCTTCATCGTGGTGGTCAATATTCACTTGCCGATAAGCTAAAACAAAAAGAAAAGTGCAAAGAAGAATTATAGTTAGAATTCGTAACATAATAGATAAAAGTTAACAAATAAGATATAAGAAAAGTCACTTACATCTAGCATTCAGGGCATGGTGGCAGCACCAAGTGCAAAGTCAAGGGAAGCAAATTCGTAAGTCCCTAAAGCCATAACATCTTTCCCGTCTACTAAGAAAGACTCATAAAGCACTTGAACTAGGGAGCGGTCCCGATTTTGACTCTTGGAGGCCAAAAAGAACGCTCTAGTGCTAGACTGACAAAGGCTGTAGCAGTATTGAAGGTCCTTTAAACCTAGGTTGATGTTCAAAAGGTTATTTAGGTATAGCATCCCATTTTCAATCTTGAAGAAATTGGTGTTGAACAAAAATAGGGGAACCCCGTAGTGAGAAAGAACCTCACAAAGAAGGGAATGGAGGGGAAACCTAACCCTACCCTCTACAATGGCTGAAACCAGGCATGAAATTCTATCATCTGAAGGAAATAATAAATTATCACTAGGGCGAAGAGCTTTGATAGCAACATTGTTAGGAATGCTGCAAGTCGCTCGGAAGTGTTCTAATCCCTCGAAAAAACTAACAAGATAGGTGTATTTGCCCATTGTCACAAAGCAAATATTAAGTCGCTCGGAATTGTTCTAATCCCTCGAAAAAACTACCAAGATAGCCGTATTTGCCCATTGTCACAAAGCAAATATTTGAAGAATAGAAAAACTTACAGATAGAGAATCTTGAACAAGAGGCTTGAATAAAGCTTTCTAAATGGTGAAGCCAAACCCCCCCAAAAAGCACAGGTGTTGATGCCTAAGGATGTCTTGGTAAGAAATGCTATCAAATGGGATCGCAAATATCAAAGTAATGATTTGAACCCATATTTGTGAAAGAGGAAGGGAAACGATGCACTACTCAGATGCGCATGTCAATTCATATGAGAACATACCGTTGCATTTAATGCAAAACAATGACGAGCATTCGGAATAGACAACACGTGCCCATCTAACATAAGCCCATTAAAGCTAGAGCCCCTAAAATATTAAACCTAAAACTGAATCGGCAAACAAAAGACCTATCCTAGGGACGGTACATCAGCAGGGATGCTGTCGATCTCTTGTTTAGAGTAAGGAACAAATATATGATGGTTTCTTATGAAAAAACTATCCAGGGGATAATCCATCAGTAGGAGTGTTGCCGATCTCTTGCCTAAAAAATAAGAAGTGATTCTACAATGATTTTTCCACACACACAAAAAATAATATAAATAAATAGACAGAAGGTAGAACGATAAAGGAATTCATATTGATAAATACATAAAACAATATTTACATAAAAGAAAAAGAAAAAGAAAAAGAAAATGAAATAATAAAAATCCTTAAAAATTACATCCCAAAAAAAAAAAAAAAAAAAAAAAAAAAAAACAATGTTTACATAAAAGAAAAAGAAAAAGAAAAAGAAATAAACATAACAAACAAAAGAACAAGTTTTTCAATTTGTGGTGTGAGGATTTTCTCGGTTAGATCCATTAGCAACTTCCTCAATGGGCTTCTCCAAGGCCTCAGGTCGGGGGTAGGGGATGTTCTTCATCAACTTGAACTCTTTCAGAACCTCAACAACACGAAGAGCTACAGTCCATCTTTCTTCAAAAAGGATGTTCTCTAGCTTGATGAACTGTGCTCCTCATAGCTAGCTGTGGCCTCTTTGCATCCCTCTTTCTTCGCAGCTTTAATAGGTGCATTAAGACCAACCTTGTATGTGTCTAGGGCGGCGGAGAGCTACTGTTTTTCCTCCTTTAAGACGACAATCTCTTCAGCCAAAGACTGCAGCGCGATATCCATTGTATAAAGTTTTTTCTCCGTCTCCACTACCTTGCCCTCTGAAGCTGCCACCCTGAGCTCCAGTTCCTTCACCCTCTTATTCTACTTATCTTTGGTAGACTTAAGTTTGTAAGCAGTTTGGATGAACCTGTCATAATGGCTCATGGCCTCGTGAATGGAAGTGAATCCATTGTTGTTATTGTATAAAGAATACGCGCTACCCCTGTATGGTTATGATGCCGAGCTCAATGATGCCAAGGACTAGGCGCCTTTTTATTTTTTGTTCATGTGTATTTTGTTTTCCTTCTTTTTTTTTTTTTAGTTTGGCGCTATAATAGTTTCCCTATTTCCATTGTGATCTCAATTGCTGTAACTTGTTGACTCGTGGTATGAATTTCCTTATTTTGTGTTTCTGATCATATTCTTTACTTAGAAGTAGATGAAATTGTTGATTAGAACAACTCGATATTTTATAAACTTGGACTCCTTTGTATTTTACAAGCGGAACCCCTCCAGGGCCATATCTTACAGTCAAAATTATACGTTACATTCTTCATAACACAAGTGACATGTTTACATAACAGAGGCAAAACGCTAAACTTGAATGAACACTTGTGCATGTTGCACGACATTTCCTTGCCGTAGCTGTGGGATAACCTCACACGTTACTTGGTCATGATTTCATAGGATCCATAATCCTTCGGATATCTATCTCATGGGGTAGACGATGGGATCCAGGATGTGAATAGTGTTGTATCCAAGGATATTGTTTGGAATTCATGCTTGGTACTACTGCACTCAACCTCGGTGAGGGTGATTAGGTCATAGTATATGGTTGAGGCAAAATGCACGTATTTCTGTAAAAAGTCCATTCGGTCCAGTCCTTAAGTGTTATACATCAATATCTTGATCAGGCCCTGTCTAAGGAAAGAATGTTCCCCCGACTTATTGGGATCTGCACTTAGTGACTCCGATTCGCGAGTTCCCACATTGTTTCCTAACCAAGTGATGGATGTGGGTAGTGATGATCATTGGAACCTGATGCTTGTAGGTCATTCAAATCCCAGTTCACGACAAGATCTCCTTTTGTTTGTTGGGGTGTTATTGGAATGATGGTCAAGATTAAATGGAGTAAGAAATTGGAACTCAGCAGCATGCACCACTTTTGCCAAGCACAACATTAGGTGGTAGTGTTGGCAGATGACAAACAAAAAGCATGGGCAGTGGTTTCATGGGTTAGAGGACGCCACCATACCACTCGCCTAATGCTCTTGAGCAAAAAGAGCTACTTCAGTAGGAGCTATAAGATGTTCAACCTATGGTAAGTCATAAAACAGACCATAGAACTACCAAGGCGGCTGAGCTAGGAATTGCTTGAATCACTTCCACATTGGTTCTGCTCCATCTAATGCCATATGCAAGTTGGATGGTTTAGGGAGTTCTCAAATAGGCTTTGTTAAGCAAAAAATAATGTTGAAACAACCAAATTTATAAACCTTTATATAGTCAATTCTTATTAAATATTCAGCGGTTTCCATCAAACAAATCCATTTCTCTTAAGATAATGCTTTAAGAAAAATATTATCTCTCATTAAGTAAATCTTGTTCTCACTGAACTTTATCGAACTATTACATCTTATGCTCACAATACAAGTTATAGTTCACAAAATTAAAGTAATCAAAAGTAAAGATACTCGAATGGTATACACGTTTCAAGGGAAACCCCTTGGTTACACAAAAGGTCGGACATTTAGTCCCAACACAAAATAGCTTTGGAGCTTCAACAAATAACATCTATAATGAGCCCACGTGCTCTATTGGGCAAAGTCACACCATCAATTCTTGAAATGTTGTTAGTTAATGCCCAGTAGGAAACACTATTAACAAGACATATAAATAATCGAGATGCATATGATCATGCCATGCACTTGTTAGGATACAATTCATATTTTTTCTTTTTAAACCAAAAATGTTCAATGCATGATTTCCATTCAAATTCTCGTCTACAACCATGAGGTGGTAAATACGTTATGACGTCCCAAGAAAGAGCCCTCAAAACCATATATACATATATAGATTTATATATAGAAAATATTCTCACATTTGCAGACTCTAAAACGGCGGGGTGATGGGAACCCAAAACCTTCCCTTTCCACATTTGCTGACTCCTAAAATGGCGGTTTCGTGGACATCCAAAATCATGTTTTTTTTTTTTCACGTTTGTCGACTCTAAAAATGGCAAGCTCGTGGACATCCAAAAACATTTCCCACATTCATCCGACGATAAGCTCAAGACAGGGCAATTGGGCACCTTGACTCCCCGCACATGTACCAAATACAACACATAACCCATTAACCCGACTCAACTACCCGGACTCATATGCTATTTACCCCATTCATTTTCGAACATTCACAAGATTTTAAAATGACATGAGAAAATTATAATGCACATGATGCATGAGTTTTCAAATCCAATTTCTCTAAGGTTTGTTCAATTCACAACATTTAATAGTATCAACAATAAAGGGTTTCTCCAATCCCATCATTTTTCATAATCTCAATAATTACCTATTTTAATACATATATCCAAGAAAATTCAATAATCTCATCTCTAGACACCATTTCCATAATCATTTACCCAATTTCAAGATTTAAGAGTCAATTTGGCCAAACCTATTATTAAATCAAATTTAAAAATTAAGATTTTTGGAAAATTGGAGTTTTCCACTCCTTTACACATAAAGAGTCAATATTCACCATTTTCTAACAATAATCAAGAATGATATGCATAAAGTTTTCCAAAACATGGAGTAAAACCATTTTTATTCATCAAATGCACTTTATATCACTAAATCATCTCATACATTACTATAACTAAGAAAATACCACATATATATCTCAAATTATAAATATATCAAGTTAAAAGTACCTTTACCTCAAGAATGGAGATAAGATGATGAACATTCAAAGAGAACTTCAAAGGTAAAGCAATTTAATTGGTAGATATGTTGGTTTTCACTTCCTCTTTGCTTATCTTGCAAAATCTAGGTTGAATCTTTGATAAATGTAGAAGAAACCATGGTTGGCAGGCTAGGGTTTTGAATATGGAGGAGAAGGAGAGAAAAGAGAGAGAGAGAAAAAGTGACAAGATTTGGCTAAAAAGAGGGATTTTAAAGTGCTGACTTCGAACAAACCACTCGAGCAGTCAAAACTTGGCTTGAGGGGTGAAAGAAAGTTCCCAGAATCTCTATAACTCGCACAGACCGCTCGAGCAGTCAAAAGTTCGCTCGAGCAGACTTGCTTTCAACACAGGTTCTCAAATTTCAAATAGGCATAACTCCCTCGTCTGGACTCTATTTGGGTCGTTCTTATGTCTAAATTGAAGCCCTAGAAATAAGATTTGCAATGGTGCTAGCCTCACATATAGAGTCAAATTGTGTAAATAAAAAAAGGTAAAAGAATGAAGACTGCTCATAGGATAATTATTCGAATGAATGTTTTTGGTTCAATCCTACTTTACCATTATGATACCACCTCAATCAATATTCTAAAATGAATCAAAAAGGCTCCAAGTACAATAATAAAAGTGTCAAGAGCAATCCTACTAGTCCAAGGAATATGAAGTGTTATAGTCTTGCCGATTGACCTTCGGGGTGTGTCCGATATGCCCAGATGTCGAATGATGGCAAAGGGTTTAGTTTCTATCCATTTTGTGAAGTAATCGATTGTGACTATTAGATATCTTTTGTTCCCTGGTTTGCGTGGCAGTGGTCCCACAATATCAAGCTCCCATTGAGCAAACGACCATGGGCTTACGAAAGAAGTCAACTTTTTCGCTGGGAGACGAGTCATCGGGGAATATCGTTGGCATTGCTCACATTTTGTCATTTACTTCTAAGTGTCTTCCCTCATACTCTGCTACCAATACCTGTGCGTAATTGCGTTGTGGGCTACCGCCAGAGTGTGTTCCATAACTTCCCTCATGAATTTCGTAAAGCAAGCTATTTACCTGGCTTGGATGGATACATTCCAAATATGGACCTGAGGTTGACTAGCGATATAGTTTTCCATTAGGATCGAGCTAATAACCCATCACCCTTAGTTGCATTTGGTGCACCCCTTTCTTTTCCTCTTACAAAATTTCATTTCTCAGATAATCAAAGACAGGGTCCAACCAATTTGGAGACTCATCAACTAAATGTACCTGCATTTCTTCAACATCTTCAATATTTGGCGACGGGACGAAGTTCATCTTAATTGTTCTTTTGACGTTTGAATTAACCACCGATGGTAGAGATGCCAGTGCGTTGACATGTGTGTTTTGCTCTTGTGTTGTCTAGTTTATCTCAATTTGGAATTCATCCAGGGATTGGTTGGCATTCCCTGCATAAGCCACCATCTGATTGTCTCCGGCTGCGTAATCCCTTTTCAGCTAGTTAATCACTAGTTTTGAGTCACAAAATATCTATCAACTCTTCGCTCCGAAGTTGCTAGAATGTTTTAGCCCAACTAGGAGGGCTTCATACTCTGCTTTATTGTTGAGGCTTTAAAATCGAGTTTGATGGGTTGCTCAATAACAACACCCTTTAGTGTTATAATTACCACTCTCATTTCGGCGCCTCGCTGACTCGAAGTGTCGTCATAGTACAACTTCCATGTTTAGTCGATATACATTCTTCAGTCAGGGCTCGCATCTTTGGGTAACTCCCCCTTGGGTGATAAGCTTAGGGTGAATTCGACAATAAAATCTGCTAGAACCTGACCCTTAATCACGCTTCTTGGGGAAAACAAAATGTCATATTGTCCAAGTTCCACTGTCCACTTTGATACCCGATCGAAAGAATTTGCGTGTTTGAGGATAGACCTCAGCGCATGATCTAGAAGAACCCTTATAGTATGTGTTTGGAAATAATGTGCCAGCTTCCTGGATGCTATAATGAGGACCAGTATGAGCTTCTCCAGAGGCAGGTTTTTGGATTCGACATCGACCATAGACTTGTTGACATAAAACAAAGGCTGTTGGCCTTCCTTGTTATCTTGTAAAAGCACTGCACTAACGGCATATTCTGAAATAGCCAGATGTAAAATCTGTTCATTTTCTTGCTCGGGTGTGGAGAATGACGATGCCGAGGTTGGTTATATCTTCAGTTATTCAAGATAATGCTGACATTCTTCCATTCAGTTAAAAGCTCTACCTTAGTGCAAGGTTTGAAAGAATGGGCGACATCGGTTTGATGAGCGACTAGTAAATCTTTTCAGGGCCGCTGCCGTCCCCATAAGTTTCTAGGCTTTTTTTACCTAATTGGGAGACTTGAGTTTGGTGATCGTTAAATCTGCTTTAGATTAGCCGTGATTCCTCTGTGATTAACAAGGTACCCCAGGTACTTTCCTGAATCGATGCCCATTGCGCATTTCGAAGCTTTGAGTTTCATCTACTATTTCTTGAGAATTTGGAATGTATTCATCAGCTCTTAGATATGATTTGACTTTAATTTGTATTTTACCACCATGTCATCAATGTAGACTTCCATCGCCTTTCCCAACTCTTCTTTGAACATTGTCTTAATGAGCCTTTTATAAGTTGCCCCAGCGTTCTTCAGTCCGAACGACATCACCTTGTAATAATAAATCGCTCTCGGGGTTATGAATGCCATTTTCTCTTGGTCCTTTTTGTGCATGGCGATCTGATGATACCCTTGCACGCGTCAAGAAAACTCACTCTCTCATGGAACGTTGTTCCATTAATTACTAATATATGTGCGGCAAAGGAAGTAGTCGTTCGAGCATATGTTATTTAAATCAGTGAAATTGACACAAATTCGTCATTTACCATTTTTTTTTTCATGACCATTGTAGTTGACAGCCACTCCGGATAGAAAACTTCGCGAATTGCGTTGACTTCGAGCAATTTTTTGACTTCCTCAATCATCGAATCGACATGCTTGACAACAGATCTCCTACTCTTTTACACGATCGGTTTACCGGTTGGATTAACACTGGGTTGGTGAGCCATTATCTTAGGGTCAACTCCCGGCATTTCATGCGGAGTCCGTGTGAACACATCTACATTGGCGAGCAGGAGCTGAGTAAACTCATCTTCTTCAGATGGTGACAGCTTATCTCCAATCAAGAAATACCTTTCACGATCTTTAGGGGAGGTTTTTCTCAAATCTTCTATTACTTTTTTCTTGGAGGGTTTCCCATCATCTTCAAGGACCTCCTAATTCGGTACGTGGATAGTGTGGACACAAACTTCTTTAGATTTCTTTATGATAGCCGTCATGTAACATTCCTTAGCCGCTACTTGACGCCCTCTGATTTGTTCCACTCTATGATAAGTATTTGGCACTGCACTTAAGGTATGGAGCGAAGTTCGCCCCATAATAACATTGTACAGTGAAGGTAGTTTTTATAAAAAAGAAACCACACCTCAATTGTCTTACTTCCAGCTTTCACGGGGAGGACTATGGATCTAATGGGGTATTCCAGATTCGTGTTGAAGTCGAATAAAGGATTCTGTGGTGGCTTCAAGTTATCTTCTTTGAGGCTGAGTTTCTTAAAAGTTTTGTAGTTCACGATCTCTGAAAGTTTTGTAGTACATGATCTTTGCCATACTATCCTGGTCAACCAAGATCCTTTCCACTGAATACTTGTTCATGCGCAAATTGATCACTGGAGCGTCATCATCGGGGAGACTGACCCCAATGAGATCTTCGTCAGAGAAGTTGATTATGTAGTCTAGACAGCGCTGTTGGCGCTTAGAGTCCGACTTGGCATTCGGTAACTAGATTATTAAGTTCGTGTCCATTGTCCTAGTATCTCCTTGTGTGCCTGAAACTCTTTGTGGGTGAGCAACCTCATAGATATCGTGGAACACTCCGATAGGGAAGAATCCAGCCTCACTGCGAGTTCCTTTCATAGGATACACTTTCCTTTTTCTCTTTTCCGCCTTGACAAATATTCCTTGAGATGGCCATTCTCTATCAACTCTTCAAGGTGGTTCTTCAGAGCGTAATAATTCTCAGTGAGATGCCCATGATCCTTGTGATAACTGTAATAATTATCTTTGTTACACTTTGTTAGGATCTTTGCCCATCTTCAGGAACCAATAGAAGTATAGTCGAGTCTTGATATGTGTTATGATCTTGTAAACAGGTTCAGTGAACTCCGTATATTGGTGGCTTTTGAATGTTCTTGGGGACGTGACCTGGTATTGCTCTTCTTGACATCGAGATCCCTTTCTCGGGTCACTTCTAGTATTACGCCTCTAGGGCAGTGAGACGTCCTTCAAAAACTTGTCATTGGTGGCGGGTGAGACGGCCTTTAATGGCTCTACTAGGACGAAGGTGTTTTTGGTTTGGATAGCATCGTCCACAACCTTACAATACCGCTCCACCTTCTTCATCAAGTCACTAACTCTCTTGGGCAGTTTTCGATTTAGGGCTTGCCTCAAGGCACTATCTTCCTGGAGTCCTATTTTAAGAGCCGTGTTAGCCATGGACTCATTACAATGCTCGATCCCATTATAGCACTCCCAATACCAATTGGAGTATGCGCGAAGGGTCTCTTCTTGTTGGATTTTCATAGGCTATAGTTCGTCCATCTGTTGCGGTTGCTTTTGATTGATGATGAACCTTGCCTTAAACGACTTTTGAAGTTGCCGAAAGCTCCGAATTGAGTTTGGCTCCATTTTATAGTAGCATCGCATGGCTAACTACCGCAAACTTAATGAGAACATTTTGCATATCAGTTTTTTTTCATCCTTATACAGCATGGCCTGTTGATAATGTCTGATGTGATATACGCCACAAATGTGGGGGCTTTAAACTTCTTTGGGAGAGTAGCTTTCTCTATCCAACGCGCAAAGGGTGCATTGTGGAGGTCGTTTTTCAAATCTTCATTGTCTGTGCAGGCGGAGCTTTTATTAGCTTGTAACCATGGACTTTTCTCATAACTTTCATTCGAGTTAGTGTTATGACCACATCTGGTTGTGAGGTGACGCATTCTGGATCCTGCATGATCATGATTCATCCCTTTGCATAAGTCATATGCCTTCGAGGATTTATTGACATGCGAATCCTTGCATTTGCCAGCCTGTCGACTCTCTGAGGTGCGATCCCTTTTATTGCGGTTGGAGGTCCTTGCCTCTTCCAGTTCCTTTAGCAGGCACTGGCTTCTCCAAGGCCATAACTTCTATCTTCTTTCCATCTCTCTAGAGGCGATCAGAAAGCGCCTAAACAGAGTTATCTAAAATGATGTCGCCTGCTTCTACTCTGAGTTTCGAGATATCGCCCTCGTATTGGATGGGGCTAGTGGGGTTGTACTAGTAGGGTCAATTGGCAATTTCCTTGATGCAGGGTTTACGACGTTCTCATTTCCTGCCTTCATAGATAGGTCACACTAGTGGAGGTTTTCTCATCGACAACGCCAATTGCGGTGAGTTAGAATTTCTGTCTTGTTGTTACCAAGAGGATGATCCACTTTATGTCATATACCTGCAAACAGAGGATAGGTTCCAGTGGGGTGGTGTGCCAAGTGAACCCTCCGAAGATATTATCATCCTTTCTCTTTGGTTCTCTTCTTGGCATGTGCGTGCTTGGCCGATGCATATTTGTGACCCCTTACGATTCATGCTTCTCAGTAAAGCAATGCCAATTACTATAGGCTTTAATTTTGGTTACAACAATTATTAACGTACAAATATTTGTGAATTATGTGTATGCTTTTTATATAGTAACTACAATTTCCCGTCTCTCCTCAATTGTTTCTCTTATGTTTATCATATTTTTAGAATTAAAAAAAAAGAAAAGAGAAGAAAATAAGTTTTTGGTAGAGAAAGCCTCAATGTACATAAAACACGTAAGTTGTATTTGGTTTATAAATTTAGAGAGGAATCAAGAAAGGGCAAAAAAAAAAAAGTGAAATATGAATAAAATCTAATTATATTTCAATTATATTTTACATTTTTTTTTCTTTTTTCAAATCTCTTCACAAATTTATGAATCAAACATAGCTTTAGGTTGTGTTTGGTTCAAGGATTTGGAAAGGAATTTGGAAAGGAAATTAAAAAAAATATGTGAAATGTAAATAAAATATACTTACATTTCATTTAGGTTCATACGCCTTTTTTATTTTTCTTTTCAAATCTTTTTTAAAATCTATGAACCAAATACAATCTTAGAGTATTTGGTGGAACTTCTAAGGGTCGCTTGGGATATTAGTTGGGGCTAAATTAGTTCACAAAAAGACAAAATATGTTAAAAATCACAAAATATCACATTTAAATAATAATTATTCCACTTTTTCTTTTCTCACAAAAGAATAAAAAAGTTAAAAGTTCATCCGAAATAAATTTTTTTAAGACAAGCTAAAATAACCAAAAAAAAATTAAAAAATCAAGCTAAAAATATTTATTCCAACCGACCCCAAAATTGACTTCGTAAGCTTATAAGTCCTACAAGATATATATTTGTTTGGTGAGATTTTTAGAGGGATTTCTACCGTGAGGGCATCTATTGAAAGTCCATTTTGTTGCCGTAGTCGCGGAGAGTGGCTTCTCGAAAGAACTTGGCGAGAAGTGAATTTTCAATTCTATGATAATTATTAAAATTTTAATTTGGCCATCAAATACTATTATATTTGGCCATTACTAACCCTAGTGATTATTATATTTATAAACTTACACCTTGTTTGGTTTTCAAATTCCAAAATTAATTTTTAATATTTTTGTTTTTTACAATCTCTGTCTTTAATAATTATTTTTATTTTTATTTTATAAATTTAGTTGAATATTTATTAATTTTTAGATACATCTAATGCTTCTAAATGGTAAAATTTGTGAAGAAAGTTTTTTAAAAAAAATTGCTAAAAATGAAAAATATTTATTAGTGTTATTTTTTTTGTCTTTATTGAATTATATATATATATATATTTAAATATTTTTCTTTTTAAGTACATTTACATTAAGTGCATCAAAAAAAAAAAAAAACAACTTAAAGATAATTTTCACAAAACTAAACAAAACAGAGATTTTCCCAATTAAAAAAGATTAGAAAATGTTGAGTGTTCATTGATTCATATGTTTTTGTTTTTTTTGAGCCAAATATTTTTTGGTATTTATTTCAATCAAATTAATTTATATTTTGTTTCAAAAAAATGCAGAAAATAGATTTTGAAAAACAAATGAAACAAAGTGATTTGACTTTTGTTTCTGTTTAAAAAAACTAAAAATGATCATTGAAAAAAATATTCCGAGAAGTTTTGCCAACAAGGCCTTAGTATTATTCATCTATATTTTAAGGTTCTGTTTAAATTATGAATTTGATTAGAGATTGGAAATGGAAAAAAAAAAAAGGGTTGAAATTTGAATTAATTATATTTATATTCTACCTATATTTTAATATTTGTTGAGTAAATCATCTGTAAAAAAAAAACCTCACAACACAACCATTTGTATTTAAAAAAAATGAACGGTTAGTATGATTTTGTTGATAATTTTTTTTTTAAAAAAATAATCAAGACTTGATCATGGGCTATAAATATCCAACTAACCTAATTTTTATTTTTATTTTTATGAATAATATGTTTGATATACCGTACAATGTGAATAATTTGGATCATCAGATAGATTAAGCTTAACAATAACCTTATCCGTTTCTTTTTCTACTTAGTTATTGTCAATTTCTTTTTCATTTTTTATTTTCCTAATTCGCAAAAGAGAGAATTTTATTTTCACTTTTTATTTCTCTTCTTTGATATCTCTGTTTTTGTTTTACCTGTAGATACAGATTGAAAATGCAAGCCGTACTGGATAAAATTGTAGGAGCAATAGTTGAGCCAGTGATCCAGTTAGTAGTGGTCCATGTTGGTTTTGTTTTTCAGTACAAGAAGAAGCTGAGGAACCTGGAAGATGAAATTGAAAAGCTTGAAAGGCAGAAAACAAAAATCGAAGAAGAAGTTGGTGAAGCCATTACTCATGGTGAAGAAGTTAATAAAGATGTTTCAAAATGGCTTGAGGACGTGGAAAAAATAGTTCAGAAAATTAAGGATGACAATACTATGAACGAAAACAGGCAGTGCTTTAAATTCTCATGTCCAGATTACATCTCGCGCTACCGAATGAGCAAGGAAGCTGAAAACAAGATTGAAGAAGTAAAAAATCTCACTCAGAGTGGCAATTTTAGCCCAGATGTACTTAGTAAGAAAAACGAAAAAGAAAAACAGAAAAAAAAGAAGAAAAAAAAAGAAAAAAAAGCAAAAGTGGAATGAAAATATGTACCCCGCAAACCGTACCAGGTACAATTGTAGGCAAAATAGTTGAGCCAGTGATCCAGTTAGTGGTGGTCCATGTTGGTTTTCTTTTTCAGTACAAGAAGAAGCTGAGGAACCTGGAAGATGAAATTGAAAACCTTGAAAGGCAGAAAACAAAAATCGAAGAAGAAGTTGGTGAAGACGTTACTGTAGCTGTTTCAGAATGGCTAGCGGAGGTGGAAAAAATAGTTCAGAAAATTAAGGATGACAATACTATGAACGAAAACAGGCAGTGCTTTAAAATCTCATGTCCAGATTACATCTCGCGCTACCGAATGAGCAAGGAAGCTGAAAACAAGATTGAAGAAGTAAAAAATCTCACTCAGAGTGGCAATTTTAGCCCAGATGTACATAGTAAGAAAAACGAAAAAGAAAAACAGAAAAAAAAGAAGAAAAAAAAAGAAAAAAAAGCAAAAGTGGAATGAAAATATGTACCCCGCAAACCGTACCAGGTACAATTGTAGGCAAAATAGTTGAGCCAGTGATCCAGTTAGTGGTGGTCCATGTTGGTTTTCTTTTTCAGTACAAGAAGAAGCTGAGGAACCTGGAAGATGAAATTGAAAAGCAAACAAGTGAAAAATGGAATTTTTGATGAAGTCGTGGTGGCAGTGGTCTCTCAGGATGCAAATGTGAGCAATATTCAAGGGCAACTCGCTGATCGCTTGAGTCTGAAACTAAAAGGGGAAACTGAAGTGGGAAAAGCAAATGAATTGTGGAATAGATTGAACAATGGGAAGAAAAATCTCATTATATTGGATGATATGTGGCAAGAATTGAAGTTGAAGACCGTAGGGATTCCTATCATTGATGGAAACAATTGTTGCAAAGTTGTGATAACGTCTCGAATCCTAGGTGTGTTGGAAAAGATGCATGTTGATAGATATGTTTCAATGCAAGTATTATTAGAGAAAGAAGCATGGGCCCTGTTCAAGAAGAAGGTGGGAAATTTTGTTGACTCTCCTGAACTCCATGATATAGCTGATGCAGTCTGTAAAGAGTGTGGAGGTTTGCCGGTCGCTATACTTGCAGTTGGAGCAGCATTGAAAGATAAGAAAAAATATGTCTGGGAAGATGTACTTGATCAATTCAAAGATTCCATGCTAAAGAATATTGCAGGAATCGATGCAAAGGTGTATGCTTCCTTAAAGTTAAGCTATGATCGGTTAGAATCTAGTGATGCAAAATCATGCTTCTTGCTGTGTTGTTTCTTTCCTGAAGATGCTAATATTTCAATTGAAGTGTTGGCGAGACACTGCATAGCAAGAAGTTTGCTTGGACAAAACACAAATACACTAATAAGAGCAAGCCGTCGAGTACTTACAGTGGTCGATATCCTCAAAGATGCTTGTTTGTTATTAGAAGGTGAAGATGAAAACTTTGTCAAAATGCATGATGTCATTCGAGATGTTGCTCTTTCAATTGCGAAAGATGATGGCAAGGGCAAGGAAATTCTAGTAAAACATGGTGACACAAAGTGGCCCGAGAAAGATACCTGCGAATCTTCCTCAGCAATGTCATTAAGTTTCGACAACACTCTTGAGCTTCCGGATGATTTGGTATGTCCACAACTCCACACCTTGACCATAGTATTGGAATGGGACTGGCATAGCAATGCTTTGCTTAATGTTCCAGATAGGTTTTTCAGTGGAATGGAGAAACTTACAATTTTAGAATTGAATAGAATCTGTATGTTGCCTCCATTATCTCTTGCAAAATTGGTTAACCTTCGGATGTTATGGTTAGATAATTGTGAGTTGCGAGACATAGCTATACTCAAGGATCTAAATAATAACCTTGAAATACTTAGCCTTCAAGGTTCTAATATCAAGGTTTTGCCATCAGAGATAGGACAATTGACTCGTCTTCGGTTGTTAGATCTGGGAAATTGTAAAAAGCTCACAGAGATTCCACACGGTGTCTTATCCAATTTGTCTCGCCTGGAAGAATTATACATTTTAGATGATAAGTATATGTTTAGGGAGGAAAGTGTCATAGTGAATCTTGATGAGTTGGGGAAATTGATGCAATTAACCACTTTAGAGATTCACATACCAAATGCCATGCTATTGCCCAAGGACTTCTGCTTTGAAAACTTGATCAGATTTAAAATAGTAATGGGTAAGGAATTTGATTTTTCTGGAACTTATGATTCTGTTATAACTTATTCAAAGTCGTGTAAACTTGCGGGTGTTTCCTTAATGGACAAGTTAATCGTTTTGTTGATGAGAGCCGAAGACCTACATTTGGAAAAAATTGAAGGTTTACAAGAGGTGCTGCATGACAGAGGTGGAGAGGGGTCTTTGATGGAACATCATGGACTAAATCCATCAGGGTTCTTCAATAATTTAATTGAATTAGCAGTTCGAGATTGTAGGTTGAAATATCTCTTCTCCCTGTCCTGTGCAAGAGGATTTCCACGACTCCAGAGACTACAAATAGTTGATTGTGAGATGATGGAAGCAATAGTTGGAATTGAAGAAGAAAAAGATGAAGATGAACTCTCAAGTCAGGTAATTAATTTCAGTCAGTTGAAATATTTGCGTCTCAGGAATCTACCCAAGCTCATAAGCTTCTACATCATCAAGTGCAAACTATGCAAATTTTGAGTCGCGAAAATCGGTTTTCGAGAACATCATGGCTGCATTACAAGATTCCAATGTTAAAATGATTGGAGTATATGGAACAGGAGGCGTTGGTAAGACGACAATGGTCGAAGAGATTGGCAAACAAGTGAAAAATGTACTTTTTGATGAAGTCGTGGTGGCAGTTGTCTCTCAGGACGATAAACCAGGATCGCTATAATAAATGGTTCAGATCTTCGAAACGGGACCCATGATGGACCTCATGGGCCCAAACAACACCCTCTATCGACATGGAGATGGGCATTGTACCAGGCACCAAATCTATAGAGAATTCTACCTCACGATGGGGTGGTAACTCAGTGAGATCCTCAGGAAAAACATTTGGATACTCACAAACCACTTTAGGAAATATCCCCCAGATTGCACTATCCTCATCAAGAAGAAAACTAAGTTTGCCTTGACTTCGTGGGTCATACAACGGTGACAACCCTCTGTCAACTCTATCCTCCAGAAAATAAAAACAATCCCCGCCAAAGGTGCATACCGTAACCCTTCCGCGATAGCAATTTATGACGGCCCGATAAGAGGATGACCAGTCCATACAGAGAATAACATCAAACTCCGACATTTCCAATATCACCAAATTAAAAGGGCCCACGACACCCTCAATTCAAGACAACTTCACCCCTGATTGGTGACTCAACCATAAGCGAAGAATCTAGTTGTTCTACCGCTAGGCCTAACATGGATGCAAATGTTGATGCGATAAATGAATGAGATGTTCCGGTGTCTATCAATACATTGGCCCAAGTGTTATAAATAAGATAAGTACCTTTTATCACTGATGGTCCAGATGATTGTTCAGAAGCAGTGATTGCATAAACTTACCCTTGGGGCCTCTGCTCACCTCTACCTGCTCTCACAACATTAACCGGTTGTGTTGGCTGTGCTGATGTGGCCCCCTGTACTGCCCTTGTTGACTGCCCAGACTGAACTGATTGATAATTCTGTCACTAACCTTGGCCTACCTGATAACTCCCAGAATTTTAGGATCTAGAAGCGCTCCCCATTCCGACTAGCTGTGGGCAAGGCCCCTTCATGTGTCCCGATTGCTTACAATGGTAACATGTAGGCAATTGGCCCTTTTCCTGGGCTTGGCTTTGAGAACGTGTTGGTTGTTGATGACTAGGATTTTGCTTGCACTCTATTGCTATGTGACCTTTCTGGCTACATCGGAAACAAGTAACATTGATAAGACCTGCACTTCTAGAACTTCTCACATAAACGAACCCCGATGACTTGGATTGTTGGGGCGTAGATTGGAAGGAAGATGAAGATGAGCCCCTAGATTTCTTGGAAGATCCAGTATCACCCTTAGATTTAGCATAACTCAACCTCTTATGTTTCTGCCTAGCTTCCTCAGCCTCTAACATAATGTCTACATGGGCAGCGGCCTCCATCAGTCTATCATACTCCCGATACATATTACCCATCACCTTCATTAGAATATTGGGCTTCAATGTCTTCTCAAATTCCAAACACCGATGCTCCTCAGTTGCCACAAGCTCGGGTGCAAAACCTGCTAGACTAGTAAATGTGGCCTCGAATTCCATCATTGGGGTGTCCAACTGCCGAAGTTCCTCAAATTGCTTTCTCAACCTCTCTCTAGCCGTAGGAGGCAAAAACTTCTCTTGGAAGGCATAGGTGAATGCCTCCCAAGCATGCTCTATTCCATGCTTAACGGACTTCTACCATTGGCTCACCTCATTTTTTAGTTGGTAGGCTGCCAATGCTATTGGGAGTTCTCCATCGCGAATGTCTAGAATCTCAAAAGACTCAATAATGTGCTCTTGCCATTCGTCTGCCTTCATTGGATCAGGCCCGCCACTGAACTCTGCAGGGTTCGAATGAAAGAATTCCTTCTTCAAGAAAGAGGTTCGAGTCTCCTCCTTTATTGTCCTCGTTGCTTGCTCGGCTCGGAGTATTTCCATGGACTCTCGAAGAGCCCTTGCCATCTCTCGGGCTAATACCTCCATTGCATCTTGGGTCGGAGGGATGGTCGTATCGTTTTGCCCTATCCCTTCTTCTTGGGGAGGTAAATCTTGCTGAGCCGGCATATCCCAGCTACCTCGGTATGGCCTGTCATGACCTTTATCGCGTCCAAACATCCTATATAGAGATAAGGAGAAAGGATTTAACTCACAATTCATACACTATACACGTCACCCACGAGTTAGACACACACCTATGCAGATATCTGTCACATAAGGCACACCACATAGTCATATAAACACATAGAACACATACGAGTTACTCCCTCAAAATTCCGACTAGTCCCATGGCACTCAAGGACCTCCTAGTGAAAAAAGCATTGATCAGGTGCCTTTCCAAAAGAATTTTGATGATTGCAATAGGCACTAATCACATCCTAAGAGATTAACTCCATACCTACATTATCACACAAACAGGTAAGACACATAAGACAAACTAACATCCCTTTCTAACATAATAGCCCTATGCAGTAAAGCCACTTCCCACGAGCTCCAGGTATTCAACTTGGTTAGCTCTGATACCAATACGTAACGCCCTGACCAACAACCCTTCCTGTTTCTCTTTCTCATTCGGGCATTACCAATATAGGATGAACAATACAACAAAACAAAATAGAAATAATACTCATTAACAACATTCCTTCCCTTTTGAACTGTTTCCAAATCTCACAACATTGTCTCTTTACATTTGCAAAAGAAAATAAAATAGTTTAACAAGCAAGGATAGAATTAACCAAAAATTTCTTTATCCTTGTTACATCAAAATATCTGACTACACAGTCATTTAGAAACTTGTCTCTAACACACACAAAATACGATTCACCACAAGCTTTCATGTCCAAGAAGTGTTCTTCAAACCAAAACGTTCATTTAGGGAGCACTTTATCTTTATTACCTGAAATGTGGTTAGTTTTGGGGGTGAGCAAAAGCTCAGTAGGCAATGAACTTAACAGGTTATAACATTAATTGGAAAACACATGATTATTGTATTATGTATATGTATAA
>NW_021025758.1:557966-586911 GCF_004153795.1 Camellia sinensis
CTAAGTAGCAGTAAGTTGGCTGAAAGACCAACAAGAAAATGCCAACATTTTAGGCCAACAACAATGCTACTCCATTTATCAATATTACTTGACAATAATGAGACCTTGAAATTATTTTTCCCACTTTTTCTCCACAAATCCTAATATAAATCCAAGATCCAAACACAATCTAAAAGCTATGTAGTAATGTACATATGGGCTGTGGCTCACCCTATATGGGAATATCATTTTCAGGTGCAGGAAGCATGCCACCTCCAAGGACATAGCTTGGGAGTCTAGAGGCGGACATACTTTGTCGTTTTACTTTTTGATGTATTACATGTAAATACAAGCCAAGGGCTTAATGTGTATGAGTTAGTACTCTTTTGTTGTAACCAAGTGTTAACTTGGAAAGCTGTAAGCCCGTAGGGCATTTTGCTTTTATTGTTAACATGTAATACTTTTTGTAATGAAACACTGATGAATAGAAGAATGTGGTTATTTCATATGTTAATGAATGTGTTATTTGATGGGTTTATTGTTATTATTTTGAGGCCGTTACACATACCAAGGAGATTGATTGAATACATACAAGAGTGTTATTCTTCGGTGGATTCCGAAGATTCAAACGTGGAGTTTCAAAGGTGTTTGATTCTGTACATAGTCATTGATTCGACAAGTAAAGTTGTGGATTCAAACTTCAGATTAATCAGTTCCGAGACGAAGGCTTGGTGAAAGAGTTACAGAAGGCTTGAAGACAAATTGACTGAGTTGGGTAATTTTTGTGTTATCTTTGTAATCTTTCTTTCTTCAGTAGTGGATTGATTAGTGGCGTTTTGCCCGTGGTTTTTGATTACAATTGAAGGTTCTTCAATTGTGGTTTTTCTACGTAAAAATCGTTTGTGTCGATTTATTGTTTATTCCAAAAACAACAGTCTAAATCACTTTCGTAAGTGCTTGATGATTTAGATTGTGTGTTTTGAATAATTGGGAATTGAAATATTTTAATCTTGATCTAATCACGAATCACTTAGGATTTTCAATTGGTATCAGAGCAGGTCACTCTTTGTTTTTATCAAAACTTCAGGAGTGTGATTTTTTTGTGACTAGTGATATGGATTCAATTCGTGAAAGTTACTCGACCCATAGACGTCCTTTACTCGATGGTACAAACTATTCTTATTGGAAAGCTCGTATGAGAGCGTTTTTAAAATCCATCGATGAGAAAGTTTGGCACTGCGTGATCTATGGGTGGAGTGAACCTATTGTCATCGTTGATGGTATTGATATTCCTAAACCCCTTGATAAATGGGACACAACCGATTACCAAAACTCGAGTTGGAATAGTAAGGCTCTCAATTCCCTTTCTTGCTCCGTCACACCTGAAGAATTTCGTTGTATTTGCACATGTGAGGTAGTAAAAGAGACTTGGGACATTCTTGAAATGATTCACAAAGGTACTACTTCTGTCAAAAGGTCAAAACTTCAACGTCTCACCTCCGCCTTTGAAACTCTTTTTATGGGTGATGGTGAGACGTTTGATGATTTCTATGCAAAACTTAGTGACATCATGAATTCCTGTTTCACACCCGGTGAAAAAATCCCTGAAGCTAAAGTTGTTGGAAAAATTTTGAGGTCTTTACCCGAGAGGTTCCAATCAAAAGTGACAGCTATTGAGGAGGCTCAGAATGTTGATACCCTCAAGCTTGATCAGTTGGTTGGAAACTTGCAGACTTATGAAGCCCATTAAATTTCAAAGAAAAAACAAAAAGATAGTGTGGCTTTCACTAGTGCTCATGAGACTGCAAAAACATCGGAGACTGAGTTTGATTTAGAGTCTGAGATGACGGCTATGTTTACTGAACAGTTTAAAAAATTTCTGAAGAAAAAGAAGCCTAATTTCAGAGACCCTATTTCAAAAGACAAGAGTAATGAAAAACCCAAAACTTGCTCCAAAAACTGAAAAGAAGATTGTAAAGGGGCAAGGGGTCAAGTGCTATGAATGTCAAGGGTTTGGCCATATTGCCCTTGAATGTCCTTCGAAAAAGAATCGAAAGAAAGTCTACACAGTGACTTGGGATGATGAAAGCGGGTGGAGCAAGAACCCGAAGAACCTGAATCCGATGAAGATGGGGATAGTGCTTTCATGGCATTTTGGTCCACTTTCACTCAACCTCTTCCAAATCCAGCAGAATTAGCTCGTGGTCAGAACCTGCATTATGCTTCCACCTTTGATGGGAGTAACTACTTGTATTGGAAGATTAGAATGAGGGCGTTTCTGAGAGCTTTCGATCCAGAAGGCTGGCAAACCATTGAAGAGGATGTTGAAAGTGTTGACAATCCAAGCAATCAGAGAGTTCTGACTACTATTCGTGGAGCAATTTCTGATGAAGAACAGCAACGGGTTGCTCACTGCACAAAGGCTAAAGATGCATGTGAAATTCTGAGCCAATTTCATGAAAGAGGAGATTCATCTTCACCGCCATCTATCACCTTTCCTTCCTTAGTTGCTAGACTGGATGAGGTCAAGGAGAATGAGGAACAAAAAGAAGATGATGAAACATCAGAAGACAATGATGAGATTAATGGTGATGAACTACAACAAGCTTACGAAAAGCTTTACGAGGAATCTCTGAATTTGTCCAAAATCAATGACAAACTCTCTCTTAAGCTCAAAGCATGTGAAAGTGAGAATGTCAAGCTAAAAGGAGAACTTGCAACAGCAAAGCAGAATGTCATAGAGATCTTTAGTGACAGGCAAGACCTATGTGGGAGACTTCTATCTTGTGAAACTAAAAGGAATGAACTCCTGAAAGTGTATTCTACATACGAAGAGAAGCTTGAAAGTCTTGAGATGTCACAAGCTACAATTGAAGAGTTAGTTTGTCAGAAAGATGAAGAACTCCGAATTGTTAGAGCCAAAATTTCCATGTGGAACAAAGGTTCTAAATCATTAGAAGACATCCCCGGGTCTCAACAAATGGGTTGTGACAAAAGTGGGCTAGGCTATGGTGCAACAGCTCACAAGGGACAGGCCTCTACATCACATGACCTGAAGACTCAAGCAAAGGGAAAGTTGAATGTAGACCAGGGTGATCCCTCTCTTCATCCACCTAAAGGGGGTAAGATCAACAAAAGGGAGGTAAAACCTGTTTTTATTTGTCATAACTGTGGTAGGTATGGCCACATTCGTCCTTATTGCTTTGAATTGTTTGGTAAGGTGTCTCAAAAGGGTAGAAATTTGAATACTTTTTGGGCTAGGAGACAACCTTACATGTCTAGGTGGAATACCAAGATTCATGAGGGTGTTCACAACGCCAAGACATTTACCAAGACCATAAGACCTGATTTTGTTAAGACCAAAAAGATTTGGGTGAGAAAAGATGATTTGACCTGTTTAGTTGTTCACACTACTCTAAAAGCACGTGACTCACACATGTGGTATCTTGATAGTGGGTGCTCTTGTCACATGTTTGGTAACAAATCCTACTTCACCTCTGTTGAAAAATATGAAGGTGGAATTGTTACCTTTGGAGATGGTGGCACTTCTAGAGTCATTGGTAAGGGCTCTATAAGTGTACCTGGTCTTCCCAAGCTTGAAAATGCTTTACTTGTTAATGGTCTTAAAGCAAATCTTTTGAGCATTAGTCAAATGTGTGATTCCCATCATGAAGTATTGTTTTCAAAAAATAAATGTGAAATTTTGGATAAAAAGGGAAATACTGTCTTGCATGGGGTTCGCACATCTAATAACTGCTATGGGATTGTTACTACTAATGATCTCACTTGTCACTCAGCCATCATAAGTAACATTGATTTGTGGCATCAAAGATTAGGTCACATGAATTTCAAAGACCTAACTAAGATAGCCAACAAAGAGCTTGTGAGAGGAGTACCTAAATTGGGTAAGAATCTGAATCATGTGTGTGGAGCATGTCAACTTGGGAAACAAACCCGTGCCCCTCACAAAAAGGTGAACAACTTTACAACCAAACGTCCTCTTGAATTGGTTCATATGGATTTAATGGGTCCTACTCGCACTGAAAGCATCGGAGGTAAAAGATATATTTTTTTAACTGTTGATGATTTTACTCGATTTTCGTGGGTAAATTTTTTAAGGGAAAAATGTGATACATTTGATGCTTTCCAGGCTCTAGTCCTTAAAATCCAAAATGAACAGGGTGTTTCCATTGGGCGTATCATAAGAATCCGAACTGATCATGGTCATGAGTTTGAAAATAGTTCGTTTTCGGATTTTTGTGATATGCGTGGAATTAAGCATGAATTTTCTGCACCTATTACTCCACAACAGAATGGAGTTGTTGAGAGGAAGAACAGGGTTGTTCAAGAGATGGCTAGGGTCATGCTCCTTAGTAAGAAACTTCCTCCAAAGTTTTGGGCTGAAGCCCTAAATATTATTGTTTATGTCATAAATCACGTGTATTTAAGGCCCGACACTTTACAAACTCCATATGAATTGTGGGAGGGATTGAAACCTAATGTAAAATACTTCAAAACTTTTGGGAGTAAGTGTTACATTTTCAAAGATAGAGAGCCTTTGGGTAAATTTGACTCCCGAAGGGATGAAGGTATTTTTCTAGGGTATTCAACCACTAGTAGGGCTTTTCGAGTCTATAACCTACAAACTTCTTCTTTAATGGAATCAATCAATGTGGTTATAGATGACACAGGTCCCCCTACTCCAGCAATAAATGAGGATGGCAATGGTGAGTCTCCAATCTTGGATACTGAACCACAAAGTCAAAGAGAAGCTGAGGTCCAAGCATAAGAAGTTGAGACAACACCATCCTCACAGGTAAGTCAAAGTCCAAAGAGTGCACAAAGAGACATCACTCCTGATGCTTCTGTCGCCGCAAGTCCTGAGTTCAAACCATCAACAAGGGTGAAATTGAATCATCCAGCTCAACAGGTGATTGGAAGTGTATCAGATCGAATGAAAACCCGAAGACAGATTCGGGATGAGGTATCACATATGTGTTATGTTTCATTAATTGAACCTAAGAATTTTAAAGAGGCCTTGCTAGATGATAGTTGGGTCAATGCTATGCATGAAGAATTAGGCCAATTTGAACGTAACAATGTTTGAACTCTAGTTCCCAGACCTAGAGACATGAATGTGATAGGTACCGAGTGGATCTTTAAAAATAAATCTGATGAGAATGGTATTATGGTTAGGAATAAAGCCAGGTTGGTTGCTCAAGGCTACACATAAGTAGAGGGTGTTGACTATGATGAGACCTTTGCCCCAGTTGCACGTCTCGAATCTATTCGTATTTTACTTGGTGTTGCATGTTTCCTTGGCTTCAAATTGTATCAAATGGATGTGAAAAGTGCCTTTCTGAATGGGTACTTCAAAGAAGAGGCATATGTTGAGCAACCAAAAGGGTTTGAAGACCCTAAATGTCCAAATCATGTCTACAAGTTAGACAAGGCTTTGTATGGGTTGAAACAAGCCCCTCGGGCTTGGTATGATAGACTTACTACCTTTCTTCTTGATAATGACTTTCAAAGGGGTAGTGTAGATAAGACTCTATTTGTGAAACATACTAAGTCTCATATTCTTGTTGCTCAAATTTATGTTGATGATATTGTGTTTGGATCCACTGCTAATCATCTTGTGAAATATTTTTCGGATTGCATGACACATGAATTTGAGATGAGCATGATGGGAGAGTTGTCTTATTTCTTGGGTCTTCAAATTAAACAGTCTCCGTTCGGGTATGTTTGTTTCTCAGACTAAGAATGCCAAAAACCTTGTGTCAAAGTTCTGTCTCGAGTCTGCCAAACATGCTCACACTCCCATGAGCACCAGTCTTCACCTCTCCAAAGATTCCTCTGGTATTGATGTTGATCCTACCCTTTATAGGAGTATGATAGGGAGTCTTCTTTACCTCACAGCCAGTCGTCCTGATATTGCCTTCAGTGTAGGTGTTTGTGCCCGTTACCAAGCCAGTCCTAAAGAGTCTCATCTTCTTGCGGTCAAACGCATCATCAAATATGTGAATGGGTGTAGACGTCCCCGAACATCTCGGGAGGAAATCTCGTTTTGTCCATTGGGCTTATTACAGTTCGGACTCAATGTCACGGTTCTTAATCTGATCTCGCAAAGTGCAACACGAGATTGATGAATCATCAAAGAGTCCAAATCCGACAAATTGTTTTTGAAAACAGATTTTTTTAAAAGAAGTGCCAGGTACCAAGTGGATCTTTAAAAACAAATCTGATGAGATCTCTCTTTTGACTGCTGAGGCTGAGTACATTGCTGCAGGGAGTTGTTGTGCTCAAATGTTGTGGATGAAGCAAATGCTTCATGATTATGGGATAGAACAGAACACTCTTACTCTTTTCTGTGATAACACAAGTGGTATAAACATTTCAAAAAATCCTGTCCAACACTCTCGCACCAAACACATTGACATTCGTCATCATTTTATTCGAGAGTTAGTGGAAGAGGGCCTTGTTGTTCTTGAATATGTTCCCACTGAGCATCAAAAAACTGATATTTTTACAAAACCCCTTGATCTTCTTCGGTTTGAGTTCCTTAGAAAGACCTTGGGTGTCATGCTCGATCACTAGAGTGTTACTTGTTTCTTGAGTAGGTGTGAGAGTTTGGCTTTATGTGTGCTTGGATGCCATAATCTCTTTGTCATTGATCCCTGTTTTTCTTGCATCCATCTTTATATGTACACTACTCATGCTGCTTACAAGATCACATTGTTCTTTGTTCATAGCTCATTTTGAATGCCCATGCTCATTAACCTCATGATCTCATTCTGTACACATCCTTGAGATAAATTGTTGCAGGGGTTTCTGCACAAGTGATCAAAGTTCTCTATGGACTACTAACAGTGTTTCTTATACTTTTACAGTGGAATTGACCGATACTAGTATATCATGGGTGATGTTGAGTCTCATAACCATCTACCATCATTTTTCACTTCTACGGTTTCTCCCTCAGTTCCTTGAAGTCCGGGCATTAGGAAAAGGCTACCTCAGAGGCACCAACCAGGCCATCCTTTTTGATTTCATTCTTCTTTGGTTTGGTTTCCATAGTCTTGAGCGTGAATGCTACCAGTGAGTGCCCACAAGAATGAAAAGTTAGAAAAAAGGAATGAAAAATAAGGGACTCATTGTTTGAGGGGGAGCCTCCATTTTTACTCAACAAATACCCCGTGATTCTTAGTGGTTTGACTTTTCTCTGTAATGTTTAGTTACTCTTGGCAGAGGTCCAGCCATCCGATCACTATGAGGACTAACTCTAGCTCAGTGGCCTCTCAAGGACTGCACACACACACTTTCATTTTGTGAGCTCTCATGTTGATTTTTGAGTTGTACATTCTCATGAAGCTTATGATCATTGGTTATATTTTATCTACTTTGCTCATGATCACAAGTGTCATATTGTCACAATTGCAAGTCTGTAGGTTTCATGGTTTGTAGATTATTTCATTTTAGTATGATTTTTGGCTAAATTTGATCATTTACTTGTGTTACAGGTCTCGCTTCATGATATTGAGTATTTTATTTTTTTTGTTTTAGAAAAAAAAAAAAGCAGTTTCTTTTTTTTGGGTTTTGTTTTTTTTTCTCTTCTTCGCTCGAGCGATGGAGTCCTCGCTCGAGCGTACTTCTGCTGCTACGTTAGACCTGAGAGCGTGCGTTTTTGGCGAGAGCGACAAGTTCTTGGCTCGAGCGACCCTTTTTGCACATAATTGTCCTTGCTCGAGCGAGAGAGTCTTCGCTCGAGTGACCTGTCGAGGTTTAAATACTATTACTGTGTCTCTTCGTTTCATTTTTTACCTTCTTGAGTTTTGTTTGTTGTCTCTATCACTCCCATTGGGCATTTACTTTTCCATTGTTACTTCATCACTTGGATTTCCCTCACTTTGGGGGTGTTTGTCTTCATTTGTCCTGCATCTTCATTACTAGTAAGTTTGTTTTGGTTTTTGTTTTATTTGTTATTTTGTTCTCAGCATATCGCTGTGTCTGTTTTGTTTTTGACTTAATGTCTAGGGTTCTTCATTATTGTTTTTGGTTATTTCATCATGGTTTCGTGTCTCTCTCTTGCATTTAGGGTTCCTGATTTGGCGCATTTTGCTAGTTTTTTTTAGGGTTTAAATTAGGGATTTTTTTTTCTAAATATATTGACCTGTGATAATGTGCTCTATTTTCATTGCATTGCTGATTGCGTCTTTTCATCTACTGTTAATGGTTTTCATACATTGCTCCATCTGTGCTTGTTAGCTGTTTTTCTAACTCTGGTTATCATTTCATTTATATTATGCTAAGGTTATGAGTTCCCCTGCTTTTCTAACCATGTTGGACTAATGTGTTTTGTTGACTACTTCTGTTTTTTCTTGGGGGTTTTCTGATATGGTTATTGGGTGTCTTGTGTTGTCGGTTACTGGGTTCTGTGATTGTCTGGTTTTTTTTGGGTTGTCTAGTCATGGCTGAGCCCTCCAAGCGTCGTAAAACCACAGTGTCTCGCCCCAGTTTAAATACTGAAAAGTTTGAGTCCAAAGAAAAGTCCAGACAGTTTAAGGAATTTTATGTCTCTAGGAAAGTTCATTTGGAAAGGAATGTCCTGTCTAGTGTCTTTGAGTTGCTCCCTATCCGCTCTTTGTTTGACTCACTAGGGGGTGATCAAGTTTTGGTCTTTTTCGGGCCCCAAAATCTGAATTTAGTCCGTGAATTTTATTGCAACATACATTCTATTCGCAAAGAAACTCCTTCCTTCTTTCGCACTTGGGTGAGGAAGAAACCTATGGACATCACCTGTGACATTTTTCGGTTATTTCTTGATCTTCCCGAAGTCCCAGATTTTCAGTTTCCTCTCCTTACTCGTTTTGGTATTGCCTTTGATCAAGTTGCGTCTGAACTTTGTGGTTGTAACCGGACTTGGTTCGCCGGGGCACTCATTCAACAGAATGAGCTTATTCCTTGGTTTCGTCTCCTTAATATCATTGTGTGTGCTAATCTTCATGTCACCACCCATTCTTCACACATTACCCAAGATCAAGGTTATGTGTTGTATTGCATCGATCATAGGCTTCCCATTGATCTCCCGGCCATGATAGTTTCCAAAATGATTGCGGTTGATGAGGGTCGTAAGTCTTTGGGTCTTCTATATGGGTGTTTCCTCGTTCATTTTCTCTCTTCTCTTGGTGTTCCCACTCTTGATGATGATGAATTTTCTCATTCTATTAAACCCATCACCAAGTTAACCGTTTCTCAGAGTCAAGCACATGTAAAAGGGGGTGTGTCGGGGGTTGGGATATCTGATACAGGTGATGATCCACTCGTAGAGGAGGAGGAGGTTGATGCAGGCATAGTAGGTGCACCTGATCTACCTGAGATGCGTCCTCGTTCATTTTGTGGCCAGCTGCAGTAGTTTGAGCAGTTCGTCACTCGTCGCCTTGATCAGTTGGATGCCCGACTCGATACTCTTGACGGCCGACTTGATCAGCAGAGTACCATGCTTGCTCAGATTCTTTCCATACTTCAGTTGCAGCAGCCATCTTCCTCTCATTCTTAGTTTTTGGCCTATGATTTTCTGGATAGTTTTGGTTTATTTACTTGGATAGTTTTTGTGAAGGTGTATATGACTGTTTTTTTTTGGGTCACTCCCAGACCAAAAAAGGGGAGTATGATTTTTGGGGTATATGTTTGGGGGGTATATATGTTTGGGATACTCATATGTTTTTGCAGGCAGGATTTATCTTTTTGGGGTGATGTATATGGGATACTCATGATGTTTTTGCAGGCAGCACTTGGACTTATGGGCAACATGTTATATTGTTTATATTGGAATTTAAGTTGTTAGATGTAGATAGTTATGTTTGCTAAGTCTTGATGGTTTCTTATGATGAATAACAATTCTCTCCAAGTTTATGCTGTGCAGATTGTTTATTTTGTGCAGATTGTTTTCCCATCAAGATTGGTTTGGTAGTTGTTTCCTTTTCTGGTTATATAGTTGGTTTGTTTAGTTTGTTCGTTTGTTTAGGACATTGTGTTAGAAAGTTTTGTCCAGGTATTGACAAAGGGGGAGATTGCTAGGTCCCTGAGTCTTGTCAATCCCACGAATAAACTTGTGTGATTGAGTTGTAAATTTCTATGCTGTTTTGTCTTGCTCGCTCGAGCGAAGATTGTGTCTGGCAAAAACCTGAAAGGGATGAATGTGCGCTTGAGTGAAGCTTGCATGGCTCGAGCAAAGAATTGCGTCTGCATAAAAACCTGAAAGAGTTGATTGTACGCTCGAGCGTAGGTTGCGTGGCTCGTGCGAAGCCACTTATAGAAATCACACAAGATAAGGTTCTCGCTCGAGCGAGAGAAGCTTCGCTCGAGCAAGCTTCACAGTCCAGGATTTCTATAAGTATTTGTTTTACTCCAAAACTAGGATTAGGTTTTCTAGATCTACTTTGAGGTTTTCTAAGGTTTTCTTCTGGAGTATTTTTGTGAGTTTTGCTTGTTAAATTGAGTGAGTATTAAACTCATGAATTGACAAGCACATATCAAGGAGATTGATTGAATACATAGAAGAGTGTTATTCTTCGGTGGATTCCAAAGATTCAAACGTGGAGTTTCAAAGGAGTTTGATTTTGTATGTAGTCGTTGATTCGACAAGTGAAGTTGTTGATTCAAACTTCAGATTAATCAGTTCCGAGACGAAGGCTTGGTGAAAGAGTTACAGAAGGCTTGAAGACAAATTGACTGAGTTGGGTAATTTGTGTGTTGTCTTTGTAATCTTTCTTTCTTCAGTAGTGGATTTATTAGTGGCGTTTTGCCCATGGTTTTTGATTACAATTGAAGGTTCTTCAATTGTGATTTTTCTACGTAAAAATTGTTTGTGTCGATTTATTGTTTATTCTGAAAACAACAGTCTAAATCACTTTCGTAAGTGCTTGATGATTTAGATTATGTGTTTTGAATAATTGGAAAGTGAAATATTTTAATCTTGATCTAATCACGAATCACTTAGGACTTTCACTTCTTATGCTTGAGCGGTTAGCCTCTGTCTACAAAACTTTTGAGAGGGTGTCATTGTTCACTCGAGCGGTAACTTGCTCGCCCGAACAGTCTCACTTTTTGTGTCTGGTCGCTCGAGCGATGTTTTGGTTGCTCGAGCTATCTGCGCGTATATCAGTCTGTAAAAGTCACTTTTTGGATCACTTTTTCATCTCTTTCTCTCTCTAAACATTTCGAAAACCTAGATCTACTCTCTCTCTCTCTCTCTCTCTCTCTCTCTTTCTCTTTAAAACTCACCTTTAAACCTCAAATATACCCTCGCCCTTTGATCTCTTCACCATTGTCCTTTGGAGAAAAAGGTAGAGCTCACCTAGGGCTTCATTTTAATCTGAAAAGTTTGTGTTTTCATCAACGTTGAGTTTTGGGGAATTGGGCTTTCTCCTCTTTTAGAGTTGAGGTAGGGATTTTCTTAACGGTCTGCATGTTGTTTAGCTTCATTATATGTTATTTTTGTTAGTTATGAGTTTTCCAAAAAAAATGGATTTGGATATATATATATATATATTTATTAATGCACAAATTTGGGAAAAAAACACTTATTTTCAGTTGTGGTTTGGGATTGATAACCTAGTGGTTGTTGTGTTATGTATTTTTGAAGAAAACGTTTGGTTTTAATGGGTTTTCAAAGGTTAATAAAAAAACTAGGGTTTTTGATGCTTTTATGAAAATGAATGGAATTAGAATCGTTATGGGATTTTGGTTGAAATGAGGTTTGGTTGAGAAATGTTTTGAAATTATAAGAAAATACCGAGTATTATTTACTTCTTTGAAATGGTGGTTTTATTGGAAACGATATGAATGGTTTTGAGAAAATTTTATATTTTCGGTGGAGATTCACAAGACACGTGAGGAGTGTGAATGATGTTTTTGGAATCATGAGATTTTTGTATAAATTATTAGGATTCCGATTTGGTTATGATTTTGGAATATTATTATTGTTGTTATCTTTTAATTAGAGATAATTGTTTTGGCAACTGGTGGAGGGTTGTATTGATAGTTGTAGAAATTGCATGTGGATTGGGAATTGAAATATTTACAAATCATACATTGCATTGTGCATATCATGAATTTGCAATTGAAGATTTCAATGTTTCGAAAAATGTATTATTGTTTTGAGATACATGTATTGTATCATTGAAAGGGGAAATAAAATGGTGAAGCTATGAGGGGGTGTTAAAGTAGAATTAAGTTGGCTTGTGTGTCCTTTGTGTAAGACCTAAAATCCGTGTGGTAGGTGTCGAGCCTTCCGGTTAATACCGATAAAAATGGCATAGTGACTTGTATAGTTACTATTATGAACACTGGCTCTGGAGATTTATTCATTATATTTACCACTTGATTGTTTGGAAAGAATATTATTGATTTGGAAAGATGTTTTGGAAATCTTGCATTACATTGTTTCAAAGAGGGAAAATTGCATGTTTTATCATGACATTTCATATGCATACATCTTATGACATTGCTATGCTTCTTTTATGTCATTAAGTTTATTTCTATTGGACTTTATGCTCACCCTACGAGGGAAACCACTTTTAGGTGAACTGGTGTGCCTCTGCCAAGGTGATGTCTTGGGAGGGCCTTGGAGCTTGAGGCTCGTATTTATTGCTTTCTTGGTTATTGTTGTAATTTAAGCCACGGGCTTCTTTGTATTGAGTTGCAACTCATTTGCTGTAATAGGGCAACGCCCTAGAAATGTGTAGCCTTTAAGGCATTAACTTCTAATAATTTAGTTTTATTCATTATGGGTGCAATTCATGTTGTAGAACTAAAAGAATGTATTGAGGCATGTATTGGAAGCGATGTTGTATAATCATGTTGTTGTTGTGTTCTGCATGTTAGCAATATTATAATGGAGTGGAATGTCTATTTATTTTGGGACATTACAACTTGGTATTAGAGTGTATCGGGTTAGAATACTTAGGGTACGTGGGAAGTGGTTCTTACCACAACCGGTTTGTGGCTAAGCACTTACGTGGAATGCATTGTGTTTTTAATGCTAGAGTGTATGAGATTTTGTTGGGGGGCACCATTAGAAGTGTGCTAAATTTGTTATGTTTGTTTTGATTAGGATGTTTAGGCAAGGAAGTGATGACTTTCCTCCTTCCACACAGGAAGAATTGAGGAAGCAATTTCTGGAGTTGCGCCAAGGTATTACACCTTTGGCACAATTTGAGGCATGGTTTACCAAACTGTCGAGGTTTGCTCCGGAGTTGGTAGAAACTGAGGAGCTCTATTATGCAGAGTTTGCGAGTAAGTTATGTGATGACGTTTGGGAAATGATTGTCGGGTCTTGGCATAGGAATTATCGTGTGCTTGTGGAAACGGCGGCCCACTTGAAGGCCTCAGTCCTGGTCATAGGGCAGGGTGGGGAGGAGGCCACATCAGCAACTCCTGCAATTTGGAGTCGTGGTAGACCTAATAAGAACCAAAGGAGAAGGGCAAAGTTGTTGCCCTAACCAATAGTTACACTAATGAGATCATCTAGCCAACTAGGACTTGGGGTGATAATATGATGATCATTTAGATGAAGGCAACCTAACCTTTGCCTAGAAAAATGCATGTTTGAAAGCAACCTATGGAAAATTTGGTTCAATTGAGGCAGCTTGATACCCTCATGCCTTGACCATGAATTGCTTAAGATACACAATTCTGGTGACATGTTATGTTGGAGTGATATTGTGGATTCCATGAGTGGGCGACTCATCTTCCAAAGAGTAGCGCTTCTTGTGGGTTTATTTAGATTGTCAACTTGAGAAGATTTTTCCATGGATCATCTCATTCTTTGATCACCAATGAAGGAAAATTTTGGAGTAGTTGTCAAACTATTATTTGAACATCAGTGGACTTCTTCACCACTCCAATACAATGATCCATTTTGGTTGGAATTTTTAGACAAACACATGATTAAGCACATCCTAGGTCATATATTACATTTTATGCTTTTGACATTGGAAGACTATGGGAGTAAGAAGTTGTGGACATGTTCAATACAATTGATCACTCATGAAAGTCTTGTGTTCTTTTATTGGGCTCACAAGGATCAAGTTTTTGGAAATATTTCCAATAATGAAACCTTTGATTGGATGAAAACTGAAGTTTAGAAAACAATTGAAGAAAAGTTGAACTCGAGGTCGATTTCTTTTGAAGAGAGGGTGTACAATGCAAGGGTAAAGGCTTGGTTGAAGTGGCAACTATGAGGGCATCATATGGGCAGCATCAGGCACTTTATCAATATTTTGAAGTGTCTTATTGGTTTCTAGTGAAAGTATATATGATTTATTGATATTGGATGTAGCCTATTATTATAGCTTGGAAGTGTTGTTTGACTATCCACTAAGTTGAAAAGTTGTCTAGGTAATTGTAAGATCGTTGGAACTTGGAAGTTATTTAGAATTGATAGGAGCTATGAAAGAAAACTGTTAAAATTTATCACCTACTTCACCCACTTGAACCTACTCCATTATACATGCGCTGGAGCAGAGCCAGTTGAGCGTTTAAATGCTGCACCTCATTTGTCCTACTCTGCAGCCGGTGCGACAAGTTTGTGACCGCAGTCATGGTTTCCACACATGACTTCAATGTATACTGATTGGCTTCAATATCCGTTTGCCCTGCCATTTTTTGCTCCACAGACCGCATAGGAAAGTTCAACGGAGTAAAACCTGGGGCGCTTGGTTGAGGTTCACTGGCCACCACACCAGTTATCTCTCTTGTTGACTCGTTGAGGTCGGGAAAGAGAGTGAGCAGACCACGGGACGAGGAGGCCATGTTCTGGGTAGCTGGACGGGAAGAAGAGTCCATGTTATGGGTTGCAGAGTGTTTCAGAGAAAGGGTTGGTTACAGAGTATTTCCGAATGAAAGTGTTCAGCGGTTTCAGCCTGGGCAACAGAGTGTTACAGAGTATTACAGAGTTTATCTCTCAGAGATTTTTTAGCAGGTTTTGTCTCTGCCTCAGTCTCAGCATCCGTCTTGGTTAAATAACCAAGGCAGATACGCGCATCATGCGCCGCTGCATCATGCGCCGCTCGGCGGGCGCGCCTTTTGATGGCGCGCCTTTTGATGGCGCGCCTTTCGATGGCACGCCTTTTGAAAGATTGGGCACACCTTTTGAGGGTGCGACTCTTACATAAATAGATTATACTGAAATAAATAAATTAGATACATTACATTCATTATACTGAAATTGTTATAATCATAATAATTAATTATTTTTATTTTTTGAATTAATTGTATAATCATATAATCATAATAATTTTTATTTATGAATTAATTATTTTAGTCTATATTAATTTTTCTATTTTTACGAAGACTGTGCGCCTTATTTCAATAAAGCTCACGCCTCGCCTTGCGCCTTGCGCCTAGGCCCCGAGAGACCTTCAGCGCCTTAGTGCGCCTTGAGCCTTTAAAAACACTGAACGAGATCATCTAGCCAACTAGGACTTGGGGTGATTGAGTGCTCACAAGAGGAGCAGTCATTGGGATCCTTAATAGTTCAGACTTTGAACCAGTCACGTATTCGAGGACCACCTATTTGCTATGCGTGTAATCAATCAGGTCATACTAGGCATTTTTGTACGCAATCATGGACTTCTTTGGGTGTTTCGCAATCTAGTCGGGTTCAACCTTATCTATCCAGGCAGGGGCGATGCCAATACCAAAATCGAGTAAGCCAGTTTTCAAGAGCCTTTGGATGGTTGAACTTTTATCCTCAAAGTGGGAAGATTCCTGTTTATTTCAAGTGTGGCCAGCTGGGTCACGTCTGTTGCTCTTGTTCTTGGCGTCAGAATTCTGGAAGTGTTTCGAGGGTTGAGAATGACCACTCTCAACAGTCTGGTTAGGAAGGTGATAGTGGTGTTGGCGGAGGAATGGCTGTTTTGGGTAGTTAGTTTTGGTTATACCTTGTTTTGTGACTGGAGGGAAAATGGTTGTAAGTATTATGTGATCGTTTTGTTTTGTTACTTGTAAAGTGTGGAATGTTGTAATATTATGACTTTTGTTTATATACGTATGTATGGTGGGTTGTTTATTTTTATGAGTTAGGTAGTGATTTTGAGTTTTCCTTATTGTGATGAGTTATGGAATTTGGAAATCTTCATATTGATGGGTATGAACTATTGCATTTTGACTTGGGAATGTGATGGTCAGAGAGCCTTATTTTGACTAGAGATTGTTTGCTATGTTAAATAATTTGTGTTTGGTTGAAATTGATTTAGAATAGGTGGACGTTAGAGTTGGTTATGGAAGACAGGTATTTTGAGGGTCATTGTGACTAGTTGGGACATTGTGAGGGTGGAGTTATACCAGTGAGTATGTTCAGTTTAGTTGATGTTGGCTATTGCCTTAGGATAAAAGTATAAGTTTTAATTTATTGCAGTGGAGGCTTCTTGGGAGAGTAGGATGGTTGTGTCTTGTAGTGACAGGAGCAGTGTTATTGTCGGATGCATGTGGATTGGTGTGGGTAGTGAGCCTATCATGGACCTTATCGGTCTTCAGTGTGGTGTGGTGTGGTTGTATGTGATTTGCGTTGGAGGGTGTATATTATTCTGCGAAGGGGAGTTGTTTGTTTTGGCCTCGAGAAGTCCACTTCGAACTTAAGAGGGTGCGGGAGAGGTTGTAGAACCACATATAGGAGTGTTTGGTGTGGTAATATTGTTGTTTTGGTGCTAAGAGAGGAGAGTGGTTGCATAGATTAAGTGTTTGAGTCTAATGGGTCGTTGTAGGGTAAGGTGTTGTTGTTATCATACCAAGAAGTGAGTTAGATGAATCAGTGTCCTTAGTACATCTTTAAGAATTCCTTATCAGGTCATTAGGAGTTGGTAGTATTGGTGTTTGGAGTAGTTAAGAGTGATTGACGTGAAGGTGCCTTGAGTTTCATTTTTGGAAATTTCTTCCTAGTCTATTAAGGGCAGTTAGTTTCGTTTTGTGGTAGTTATCATGTATTGGCAGTATGCGAGAGTGTGTTGATGTGGTTGGTTGTGTGTTTCTTGTACTAAATGTAGAGTCCTTTTTGCAAGCTTTGTCAGTGGAATAGGAGTACTTTGTATCTGTGCAGTGAGGGTTGTGATCCCGGGATGTTGACTCCTTGTTTGATTAGAATCAGGAGGTATGATAGTTCGTAGTAGAGCAGTTCATATCATAGGTATATTTTGAGTTGGGTGGTAGTGAGACACTAGGAGAATTAAGGGAAGTATTAAAAGTAATTATAAGAGTCGAGTACGTGCTAAAGTGACCTTTTGTCCTAGGTTGACAGGATACTTTGTAAGTTCGAGATTGAGTGCAAACTCCTTTCTTTGGCTTGGTTAAGTTGTCCTTTCTTTATAAGAACGTGTGGATGGTTTGTTAGTATTTGAGCTGTTTAGACCCCTTCATGATTAGTTAACTTTGAGAAGTGTGAATTTTAGGTTCATGAGGTGAAATTCTAAGAGGCGTTGGATTTGAGGGAAGGTGGTGAGTTGAGGTAGTGAATGATAAGGAGTTCAAGTGTGTTGTTATTGAGGAAAGTCAAGGTAGTGACCGATACCTAGGGTAGAAATTTGGCACAGTGCATAGTGAGTGTAATCCTTTCTTGGTATTCTCGTGAAGCGGGGCGAATTAATCCTCAGGTGTTTTTAATCTTGTGTATATCTTAAGATCATTTGTTCAGAGTGTTATCCAGGTATGCGTTTTGATCAGTGTGGTTAGTCCTTAGGTGGAGACAATTGTGGCAGCTTGTTTTGCTAGAAAGGGTGTAGTTACGGGTGGTTGATGGATGTCATCGTTGTGGTAATGGAATGTAATTTTCAGGTGATTTTCTATTGTTGTTTAACTTCTTGTTGTCATGTTTGACGTGTTCTATTTCTATGTCGTAACAAGATTACCATTTTATTTTTGAAATGATTGTGTCATTGGTCGAGTGATGGTTGTGAGTGTTATCAATTGAAGTCTTTTGGAAAGGAAATTGGGAACTAAAACTTTTCTTGTTGGAAATTTAGTTGTTTTAAACTGGTAGTGGGTTTGTGTAATGCACCTAGGTAAAAAGGAGATTTTGAATTTGTGTGGACGGGTAGCCCGAGGTTAGTTTCGGGAGTTGTCTTGTAGATATTGTGCTTTGGGTCTTGGCGTAACTGTGGTGTTGTTTTTGTGGCAAACAAGACAAACAGGAACAAAAGTTTATGATGGGTCTTGGTTGTTTTCAATTCCAGAATTTTGGTGTGCCTGTTGTGGCAAGCTTTGTTTATATAGTAAAAGTTGTAACTTAGAATTCATGATGGGTACTAGGAATGGTTTTATTCTCTTTTGTGTGTGGTTGTGTTCCTCGGCATAGTTGGGTTATTGTGGGTTAAAATTTTTCCTTTTGAGAGGTTTTGCTTTGGAAATGTCTACGTCGTCATGTGAAGGGAAAGATGAAGATTTTGAGTGAATAGAGTATTTAGGGTGGTTTTATGAGTGGAGGTGCTTTTGGGTTTGAAATAACTGAGTGTGATGTGTGTTTGAATTTCCTCGCTTGAAGTGTTATTTGTACCTTGTTATGTGTTAGCGTCGTAAGTGATTTTGATGAGTTTCCTTGCGTGGTTATAGCTTGAATTTCATTTTACTTTATTGCATTACTATTGAGAAGGAGGTGGTCATGGTTGAGTAGTTTGTGGTGTTATGGCTTTAGGGAAGCATTGTTGTGGTTGTGATTGTGTATGTGCGTGTTGTGGCGTTGTTTAAATTTCAGGGACGAAATTCCTTAAGGGTGGAAGGTTATAATGATTTTGGTTTAGACCCAACCCGTTTATTGTTTTGGATCCAGGATTCCTATTCTTGAATGGTTGTTCATATCTTTATTCATTCTATTTCTTGTTGAGTTTGGTTGTTTAGATGTCATTGTTGCGTTTGGAACAGGTTGTGAGTTGTTTTTTTCAATAGAATTGTTGCCCAGATTTTGGTCAGTTCGCTCGAGCGGTCCTTTGTTCAATCAAGCGGTCTTTGAGAGCTTTCAGTGTTTTTGCAGTTTGCAAAGATACTGGAAGGGTAGCCATTAAGATTAACGAATCTACCCTTGCCCCGTTATGAACTAGAACGCTGAATGTCGGTGGCCTATGGAGTGTGCGCATTGATGAGGTCGCCTCGGGAGTGAGGTGCACTCCTGAGTGATTAAAAATGGAGTAGGAGATTCCAATTGTGTGTCAAAAAGTAACTCAACTCTGTCTGTCAGACGTGGCTGGAGGAGTGTGAATGTCAACTAGACTATTCTTTAACAGTAAGGGAGAGGGTAGAACGCTGGCTGAGCTGGACTCAGTAATGAATCGAGGTGGCGAACCTCCCGTACGGGAGGTAGGGCATCTGCAGCATGTGAGAGGCGCCACTCTCTGTGTCGACGAAGCAGGTCACCGAGGAAGGAGAAGCGCCAACGGGAGAGCTCCCATTGTTCGCGAAGTCAGGCCAATGAACCGCCATGCCCATTGAGCTTTTCAATTTTCGTCAAGAACAAACCGATGACGGAGGCAGACTCCATCATCCGCGATCCGAACGTGGCAGTTGAATTTGCACGACAGATTTTTCCGCCAGAAGTCTAGTAGTCGATGGTTGGTCGACCTGACTTCGAGGTGTTTCGAGAGGGCATTTATGGAGCGGTGTAAGGGCTGTACACCGCCTATGAAATTAGCATGCGCCTTCATTCCGCGCGACGTGAAATAGACAAGAAAGATGAACGTATTCGAAATTTAGAAGCTAGCGCGGAAACGGATGAGCGTGAGCTGAGGAAGGTCAAAGCCGCTCAGACACAACCAACCGGACAAGCTAACCTGATTGTGGAAGAAAGGGTAACTCAACGGCTTATCAGCTATGCACTTGTCGACCGTGATACGGTGAGCATGTTTGCGATGGAGGCCGTAAAGGGCAGGGCTTATGAAAAAGGCTTCCACGATGGCCGGAAAGTTGGGATAGAGAAGACTAAGGAAAAGCTCGCCACGGCAGAGGTTCTACGAGAAAAAGGTGTTGATTCGGCGTCGACATTATATCAGAGTTGTCATTTTCCCTTTGAGGCTTTTGAAATTGAGAAGAGCGACGACGAAGGGGAAGCCAAATAGAATTTAAACATATTGTAACGCTCTGTCGTAGATTAGTAGCGAATTATGCATTATTAATCTAATAAAGCGAATTATTTGACATGTCGGCATGTTATTTCATTTAATGTGTAAACATATTATCAATCTTTTTCTATCTTCCATCAAATGCGTTTATGCTTGTTAATTACATAGGACACGCGTGTCGAATTATAATGACAACTCGATCCTAAAGTGTCGTTCAGTGATGAGGCTCCGAATTCGAAGTCATTTTAACTCGGCCAGTCGTGAAATCCACGACGGGCATCTGAATTCGGTGCAAACGTGACCTGCATGGATGGGGCTCCGAATTCGGAGGCTTTTTTGTCTTGGCCACTCGTGACATGCACGAAGGGCGCTCCGAATCCGAAGTCTTATTCAGCCCAAACGTGACCTGCATGGATGGGACTCCGAATTCGGAGGCTTTTTAATCTTGGCCAATTGTGTCATGCATGAAGGGCGCTCCGAATTCAGAGTCTTGTTTGGCCCAAACGTGACCTGCACGGATGGGGTTATGAATTTGGAGACTTTTTAATCTTGGCCAATCGTGTCATGCACGAAGGGCGCTCCGAATCTGGAGTCTTGTTCGGCCCAAACGTGACCTACACGGATGGGGCTCCGAATTCGGAGGCTTTTTAATCTTGGCCAATCGCGTCATGCATGAAGGGCGCTCTAAATCCGGAGTCTTATTCAGCCCAAACGTGACCTGCACAGATGGGGCTCCGAATTAGGAGGCTTTTTAATCTTGGCCAATCGTGTCATGCACGAAGGGCGCTCTGAATCCGGAGTCTTATTCAGCCCAAATGTGACCTGCACGGATGGGGCTCCAAATTTGGCGGCTTTTTAATCTTGGCCAATCATGTCATGCATGAGGGGCGCTCCGAATCTGGAGTCTTATTCGGCCCAAACGTGACCTGCACGGATGGGGCTCCGAATTCGGAGGCTTTTTAATCTTGGCCAATCGTGTCATGCACGAAGGGCGCTTCGAATCCGGAGTCTTTATTCGGGAGACTTTTGAATTGAGTTTCACAATGAGTAAATAGCAAACTTTGTATTGCAAAAGCGAAATGTATACATGGTGAATCACTCAAAACATGTATCATGCCCCACAAGTTGGGTTCAATGATAGAATTTACGCAAATGCGAGGAATTCCAAGGGCGTGGCAGATTCCTCCCAGACATGTCTTTGAGCCGATATGCCCCTGTTCCTGTGATTGAGTCGATCTGATAGAGGCCGTCCTAGTTGGGACCCAATTTTCCATCAGCCGGATTCCTGGCAACTGGAAGCACTTTCTTCAGGACCAATTTGCCTGGTACATAGCGGCGTAGCTGAACTCGTTGATTATAAGACTTAGCGAGCTGCTGCTGGTATCGTGCCATGGACGCAAGGGCACGGTCTCTTCGTTCTTCAATCAGAGTTAGATCCAATGCCAACATCATGTCGTTTCAGCCCATATCAAAAGTTTTTGATTTCAAGGTTAGGAGGCTGATCTCCAAGGGGATGATTGCATGATTTCCAAAGCACAAAGCGAATGGTGTTTCCCCAGTGAACCGTATCGGAGTAGTGTGATGAGCCCACAATACACTCGGCAATTGTTCGACCCATCTGCCTTTAGCTTTCTCCAGCCTCTTCTTGATGCTGTCCAAAATGGCTTTGTTGGAGGCTTCGGCTTGGCCATTACTCTGTGGATAAGCCGGGGTGGAGAAATAGGGCCGAATTCTGTACTTACTGCAAAGCTCTCAGTAGACACCACAATCAAACTGGGTACCGTTGTCAGAAATAAGTTCCCTTGGAATGCCAAATCGTGTTATGATATTTCTCTATACAAAACGCTTCACATCGTTATCTCGAATGTGTGTCAATGCCTCCACTTTGACCCATTTTGTGAAATAATCCGTCGCGATAATAAAAAATCGCTTGTTGCCCGGGGTGCGAGGCAATGGTCCGACGATGTCAAGTCCCTATTGGACGAACGACCAAGGACTGGTTATAGAGCTTAACTCTTTAGCAGGCAAATGGGTTAAAGGGGAAAACTTCTAGTATTGTTCACATTTCTTGACATAACATTCGGCTTCAGCTTTCATTTTCGGCCAATAATACCCCTGAGTCACAGCCCGATGAGCCAAAGAGCGCTTGCCAGAATGGGCACTATAACTTCCTTCATGTATTTCAGCCAGGAGTTCCTCGACTTTATCTGGATGGACGCATTCTAGGTATGGACTGGAGAGGGATTTTTTGTAGAGCTTTCCTCGCGGATCCAAGTAGTATCGCAGTGCTTTGTTTCGCAGCTTGTGCGCTTCTTTCTTATCCGGCGGGAGTTGTTCGGAAGATAGGAATGCAGCGATAGGGCCCATCAAACTCGGACCTAATTCTTTAACATTGACCTAGACTGCCTCAGAAGGGCCAATACTCAGCTCAGGGATGAATCCCATTTCAATTGTCCATTTAATCTCTGAGTTAATGGTGGAGGCTAAGCAAGCCAGGGCGTCTGCATGTGTATTCTGATCACGGGTTATTTGGTTCAATTCATGATGGTCAAATTTGGCCAGCCAGGAATTTGCCGTTTTCATGAAAGCTTCCATACGGTCGTTTTTGGCCGCATACTCTCCCTTCAATTGATTGATGACCAACTTTGAGTCGCAAAAGACAAGCAACCACTGAGCACCAAGGAGATATGCATTTCGTAAGCCAGTTAGCAAGGCTTCATATTCGGCCTCATTGTTTGATGCTTCAAAGCTGAGTTTGACGGCCTGTTCAATTATTGACCCGTCGGGAGCCATGATCACAACGCCGGCCCCACAACCACGTTGGTTGGATGCCCCGTCACAGTACAGTTGCCACAAGTCCCCAACGTATAACCTCCAATTCGACTTAGGTTGAATTTGATCAAACTGAAATTCGGCAAGGCTTCCAGCGACAAAGTCGGCAAGCACTTGTCCCTTGATTGAGGTCCTCGGCAGAAATTGAATATTGTACTGGCCGAGTTTGAGAGCCCACTTCGAAATGCGCCCTGACGCCTCTGCACTTCGAAGTACTGACCAAAGGGGGTAATCCGTTAATACCCCAATGGTATGCCCCTGAAAGTAATGCATCAGTTTTCTTGCTGCCATGACGAGAGCAAGGATGAGTTTTTCCAATGGAAGGTAATGTGTTTCGGCATCAACCATTGCTTTACTTACATAATACACTGGCCGTTGCTCCCCAAGTTCTTCCTTTAATAGTACAACGTTGACGGCCCGATCGAAAACTGCCAGATATAAAATGAGAGGATCACCTGCTGAAGGTGTTGTCCAAAGTGGAACTGATCGGAGGTAAGTCTTCAAACTGCTCAAAGCGGCTTCGCACTCGGAGGTCCATTCGAAAGCTTTGGTCTGCCGAAGGGTATGAAAGAATTGTCGGCAGCAATCTGTGGATCGACTGATGAACCAGTTGAGTACGGTAGCCATCCCCATCAGCTTTTGAACCTCCTTGATCGACCGAGGAGAGCCGAGTTCTAGAATTGCTGTGATTCGCCTCGGGTTGGCTTCGATTCCGCTGTGGTTAACAATGTAGCCAAGGAATTTGCCAGATCCGATCCCAAGTGCACACTTGGAGGCGTTTAGCTTCATTTTGTACTTGCGCAGAATACCAAATGTCTCTTCTAGGTCGGCTAGATGAGTTTTTTCTTCTTTGGACTTGACCACCATATCGTCAATGTACACCTCCATAGTATGGCCGAGTTGCTCTTTGAACATGGTAGTGACCAATCTTTGGTAAGTTGCCCCTACATTCTTCAGCCCGAAAGGCATAACCTTATAGCAGTAGGTTCCTCTTGGGGTGAGGAATGCAGTCTTTTCTTGATCCTCCAGATGCATGGCAATTTGATGGTAGCCCCTGTAAGCATCCAGGAAGCTCATACGTTGATGGTGTGCCGTGGCATCCACAAGTTGGTCTATTCTTGGGAGGGGAAAGCAGTCCCTGGGGCAAGCTTCGTTTAAATCCGTGAAATCCACACAAACGCGCCAAGTCCCATTTTTCTTCTTTACCACCATTGTATTTGATAGCCATGTAGGATAGGTCACTTCCCGGATTGCTCCGGCATCAAGCAACCGGTCAACTTCTTCAACAACGGTAGCAGCATGCTCTGCGGCTAACCCCCGACTTTTCTGAATAATCGGCTTACATTTGGGGTCAACATTTAGACGGTGCTGAGAGACGGACGGATCCACCCCCGACATCTCATACGGCGACCATGCAAATACATCCAAGTTGCCGAGTAAGAAGGAAATCAGCTGTTGCCTGTCAGCTTTATTTAGGGAGGCGCCGACCATGAAGAACCTGTCAGGGTTCCTATCAATTTCAACTCGGTCCAAGGCTTCCGTTGCCTTTTCACTTGGGAGCCGCTCAACATTGTCGAGGCTCTCCTGATCCGGTACCTCAATAGAATTCACTTCTAGCTTTCTTAGTGTTTTTGCGGCAAGAAGATAACACGCTTGTGCCGATTTTTGGGAACCACGAATTTGTTCAATGTTGTGTTCAGTAGGGAAGCGAAGTAGTTGGTGGTAGGTGCTTGGAATAGCTTGCATGATGTGTAGCCAGGTTCGTCCCATGATGAGATTATACGGCGAGGGAAGCTTGACAACGAAAATTCAACATCCACTGATCGGGAGCCCGCCCGAATTGGAAATGTGATTTTGCCCAACGAGTATTCTGAATTAGCATTGAAACTGAATAACGGGTAATGAGCCGGGGACAGGTCTGAGTCAGTGAAGCCGAGTTTGATGAAAGTCTTGTAGTACATAACTTTTGAAGTACTCCCCTGATCAATGAGAACACGTTCAATGGTGAATCGGTTTACGCGTAGTTCGATGACCAAGGGATCAATGTGCGGGAGCGTTATGCCGACCAAATCAGCATCATCAAAAGAAATACTCGGTGCTTCATGGGGCCGTTTCGCTGATGTGAGTTGCCTCTGGCCGTCGGGATGCGACTGAATTGTACGCACCACGGAAGCTGTTGGCAGGGTGTAAATCATATGGATTACGCCGAGTGGAGGTGATTCTTGTTGTAAAGCAATTGTCTTGGTGGAACTGTTCTTCCAGACGTGTTGCTTAAGCCAACCGTCTTGTACCAACTCCTCAAGATGATCTTTTAAGGCATAGCACCTGTCGGTATCTTGTCCGTGGTCTTTATGATATTCGCACCGTCAATCCCGTCTCCTCGTGTCAGGTGGTCCGACCATCTTGGATGGCCATTTGAAGAACAAAAGATGTTGAATTTTAGACATAACCGTGCCAATTGGCTCTGACAACTCCGTATATTTCTTCTCCGCGTGCCTGGTGCGCCTGCTATCCACTTGAAGTTGTTCACTAGCCCGTGGTGGACATTGTTCGTTTGATCGGCGTGAATCTCGTCTTCTGTCACGTTTAGACCGACTCCGTCGTTCAGGGCTCTGTGAGGGTACAGAACTTATCGGCTGAACGATCTCAGATGGGGCCGTCTTGATTGCCTTGTGCCCGGTTTTAACCCGCAGGGCGTCATCCTCCACTTTGCAGTATTCCTCTACTTTCTTCATTAGCGACCAGACTGTTTTTGGGGGCTTTCTGGTCAAGGAGCTACGGAGGGCACTATCAGGATGTAACCCCATTTTAAAGGCGGTGATGGCTATAGAGTCGTTGCATGGATTATCTACGAGATTAAAGCATTCCCAATAGCGTGCCGAATAAGCACATAGGGTCTCCCCTGATTGAATTTGCATTGCCCAGAGAGAATCAGCCTGCTTCGGCTGGACCTCATTGGTGCTGGACCTCGTTGGTGATGAACCTTGCTTTGAAGGATTTTTGGAGCTGGTTGAAGCTCTTAATGGATGCCGGCTCCAATTTATAATATCATCTGACGGCCAATGGTCCCAAATTGCTGGGAAATATTCTACACATGAGGGCCTCGTCGTCTGAATGCAGTGTCGTGGCTTGCTTGTAATGACGGATATGATCGGTGGGGCCTGATTTGCCATCATACAGGGTGAACGATGGAGCTTTGAACTTTTTGGGTAGTACCGCCCTTGCGATCCGTCGCACAAAGGGGTCATGTTGATCCTCTTCATCTAAATCATTTCTTCTTCGTTTAGTCCTTGGACGCGGACTCCCCTCGGAAGAACTGGAGACCACGACCCGTCATTTCTTTTTGGATTCTGGGGATGACGAGTCAGAATCAGTGCTATTGTCTTGTCTCCGAATTCGAGGTCGTCGACGATCCTTTCTCAAAGGTCGTTCCAGATCTTGGCGCACAACCTGTTGGGATTTTTCCACCTCCAGGGCTAAATCTTGTCGAAGGTGCTCATTCTCCACCATCATGTTCTCCAACCTCTGTTTGTTTTGCTTCGCTTGATCCATAATTGCTTTCATTGTCTCATGTGCTGATGTCGAGGGTGAGGTCGGGGTAGCTGAGTCGAAGTTCAAAGCTCTTCGTGCGTTAACGTTTTCTGGTCCAAGCAGGTTGCTTGGAGTGGTATCAACTTGTGGTGTAAGGTTGTCAGCGACTGCCGGAGGATCTTCCTTCACGCCCGCCATGGATGTGCTGGAGTAATTCTCACAGATGGAACCAATTGTGGTGATGTGGTTTGGGAATACTCTTTGAATCCAATGTGACACTCGAGATCCTCAGCCAATCACCTGAAAAGGAATGAACACTCCGGTCGGTGGTGCCAGAATTAGCACTCCGACGGATAAGTCAGTATATATCTCACGTTTGTTTAAGTCCTAAGTTTCTTGGATTTTTTCACTCATACCTCTATTTTGGCTGTCCTTCCTTTATATATACTTGTTCTGTGGGCCTCAGGGTCTGGCCCACTTTTAATCCACCCTGTGAATGTTCACTCGGCTTCTTCCGTCCTGAATCAATTCCCACTCGGCTCCTTGCTTAACTAGTTTTGCGACCGACTAGGATGTTTGGCTTCCGAGTGATGCAAGATGGGGCGAATGAGATGTTCACATAATACGTTTCCAAGTATGTACTTGGCCTTTCTGCAATCATCAAAACTCGGCTCCCACACAATGTTTTAAGAGACAAAAGGTTAAGTTTAATCTATAAATGGAATAAAGCAATAATACTCAAAAAACTAAACACATAATGAAATATAGATATCTTACAAAGGGTGAGATCCCCAAGGATGGATCTAGGGGGTGTAGAGGGAGGCGACCACACTCCCAAAAATTTAGAAAATATTATATATTATGTTAGAAAATTGAAAATAATTAAAAATAATAAGGATTTACACCTTCAAATATACGTGAGACCTACCTTTTATGAGATATCTGTATCTCATTTTTTGTCTTGTTTAGTCAAGCCTTCACGTCATGCTGTGGTAGCTTTATCTAGCCTAAAATTAAAAAAAAAATTGTAATTCAAAAGCATGATCCTGGTTTGATCCCAAGACTTTAAGTTTCATTATGAACAATCTTACCACTTAGGCAACATAAATATTTTGATATTAATTTTTTTATTATTTATTTTTATTCTTACTTATCTGAATTGCACACGCATTGCGTGTGTCACTTGCTAATCATTATTTACATGATTTATCATTTTTAATATACAAATCCATATATATATATATATATATTTATTTATTTATTTATTTTGAACATTTTGATCATAAATTTGGATAGAAATTTGGAAAGACAATGGGAAATAAAAAAAAAAAAAATTTATATTTTGTTGACATTGCTTTTACAATTTTTTTTTTAAATCTTTACTGAAATTCATAATCCACACATATAATAAAATTTTGGCTCATCAATATGAGAAACATGTCTCATCAATCATTACTGACGTTGAATTCCAATATACAAGCCTATTTCATTCTGTTATAAAACAAGATGACTAAATGAATCTTTGCAGGTTTCTTTCCCAAAGTTGAAGACACTAGTTCTCGATAATTGTGTAAACTCAAGAGAGATACATCCTTGGAATCTTCAGGCTAGCAAAATAAGTTTAAAATTCTTGGACGTAGCGAATCTGGACAAGTTAATTGTGAGAAATTGTAGTGAGGTGGCAGAGGTTTTTCAACTTGAGGGGCTAAATGTTGGAGAAAGACAACATGTTAGGCCATTAATTAAATTAAGAATGATGGAATTGGATGGATTACCTCAATTGACATGTTTGTGGAACAAGGATCCCCATGGAATTCTGGGCCTTCAAAGCCTACAATACCTAACAATTAAGAAATGTTCCCTCTTGAGAAATCTATTCACATGTTCCACAGCCATGGCTCTTCAACAACTCAAAGTACTTTATTTGGAGTCTTGTCCAGTGATGGAAGAAGTTATTGCAGCAACAGAGGATGGGCTCAAGGAAGTGATTGATGTGATTGAATTCCCAAAGTTGGAGTGGCTAATACTGAAAGATCTACCAAACCTCAACAGTTTCTGTAATGCAAACTATAATTTTAATTTGCCATCATTAAACAGAGTTGTTCTGAAGAGGTGTCCGGATATGCACAACTTTACTTTGGGACAAGTACGCATGTCACAGATATTTGTAAGTACACGTGGCAATGAAGGCCTTTGGACAGAAGATCTCAATAAGTATTTAGAGGAACGACTTCTGAAAGGAGAGGTAGACTTTCTTTTTCAACTTGATTTACGGTTAATTATTTTTGTCAGTTGATGAACTCTTTTATCTTTGAACATTTACAAGAGACTACTAAACTGGAGTGCTTCATATGTATTTTTTGTTTATATGTATTTTACTTTCTTTTCTTTTAGGAATGCGCAACCGTGGATGAAAGTGATTTTGACATCGAAGAAGAAGAGTTCTCTAACCTTTATTGGCTAGATGAGTAAAGTAAGTTGATCATCCTTTATTATTAATATAT
>NW_021025758.1:592171-619650 GCF_004153795.1 Camellia sinensis
TACGAATGAGAGTATTGTTAATCACTTCTACGGATTGAATGTATGAGTTTATTTCCGCATGTTATCCTTGTAATTGAATTAAGCTAATGAATTTGGTAATGACTTCGAGTAATAAAAAGTGGGGCGTGACATTTTCCTCACTTTTTGGTAAGTTTGTTCTCTCTTCTCTCTTTATTTTTCTTTTCTTTCATTTTTTCTCTTGAAATCAAGTTTGAAAGGTGTCTATTTTTCTGTTCATGACCTTGTCTCAAACATTAGGGAGGTCAGATTTTGCTTGTAATGGTTGGTGTTGATTTTGTCTGACTGAGGATAGGTGGGTAAGTTTTGTTCTGTAGCTATTGTGGTTGTTGCCCTGTTGGTATCTCACTAGCAGTGGGTAGCTGCGGTGCATATGAGTTGGTGTGCCTTGCAGTGTTAACATTGTTGTGATCTGTAGTGGCTTGCTGTGATGCTTGTGCAGTTATTTTTGTTTTTCCTTTATTGATGTATTTTGTACTCTTGTATGGTTTTCACCATCAATGAAGTTTCTTTGGTTGATCAAAAAAAAAATATATATATATATTCACTATATATGTTAGATGTTGTAGTTAGGTTTTACCGTATTAGGATATTTCCATAACTTTCTTGTTGCCCACTCTTACCTAACCTATATGTAGGTATCTTCATTGTATTGTAAGATACATAATATTAAGTATACACATAATATACATATAATATTCTCTTTCTCTCTCTTTTAGATTTTGTAAGACCATCTCCATTAGATGTTTTGAAGTGATATCAGGGCTTAAGATTAATTTTCACAAGAGTGTAGTGTGTGGCGTGGGAATGTATGATAAGAAGATCTAGGAGTTTGCCTCTATTCTAAATTGTACAAGTCAAAAGCTACCTCTAAAGTATTTAGGTTTTCCTCTTGGTGCTAGCCCAAAAAGCAAGAGATGTGGAATCCAGTGGTTGATAAGATCAGGTTCAAGTTGGCATCATGGAATTTTTTTTTTGTCTTTTCCTGGTAGGTTGACTTTGATATGGTCGGTATTGTCAAATTTACCATGTTATTATCTGTCTTTATATTTAATTCCAAAAGGAGTGGCCAAGGTGATCGATAGGTTGCAAGCTTCTTTTCTTTCTGCCGGGGGAGGGGGGGAAGAGAGTCAAATCTAAAGAGAAAGGTGCATATGGTTAAATAGGGGGATGTGTCAATGTCAAAAGAGCAAGGAGGGTTAGGCATTAGGAGAATTAAGGAGGTGAATGAGGTTTTGTTATTGAAATGGTGGTGGAGGTATGGGGTGGATGACAAAGCTTTGTCAAAACAAGTGTTAATTAGCAAGTATGGATCACAAGGGGGAAGATGGTTACCTGATTGGAATTTTGAAGAAGATAGGAAGGTATCTAGGATTTGGAGTGACATATTGCAAGTAGTGAGGTCTAACTCTTCCCTTCATGATTTTTATGTAAGTAATATAAAGATAGGGATTGGGGATGGTTGTAGAATTCATTTATGGTCTGACATGTGGCATATGAACATTCAAACTAAGGAGGAATTTCCTAGGTTGTATAGCTTATCTGTGGATAAAGAAGGAACCTTGAAGGATTTTGTTCGAAGAAGATAGAGATCTAGAGGTTGGGTGTTTAATTTTAGAAGGACTCTTCCAGCTTGGGAAGAGGAGGAGGTTGCTAGATTACAAGGCTGGCTATCAAAAGCACCAGATCTTAGTTTAAATAGCCTTGATAACTTGTCTTGGGAGGCTGCTTCTTTAAGTCTTTTTTCTATTGCATCAGTCAGGAATTTGTGTGAAGCCAAATGTGGACCTAGGCTAAAAGTAGCCAAGTGGATGTGGCAAAATGCAGCTCCACTAAAAGCACAATTCTTTGGTTGGTTAGCTTGGAAAGGTAGGGTCAAAACAACAGGTTTCTTACCCAACATTACGGTCATTAGATGTAGTGAAGATAGCATGTGCCCTTTTTGCAAATCTGAGGTGGAAACAAGATCTCATGTGCTGATTCACTACCCCCAAGTAAGGAAGATGTGGTCAACCCTATTGGATTGGTGGGAAATTAGTTGGGTACCAGCTGCAAATGTGGAGGGCCTGTTGAATTGGTGGATGAGGGTGAAGTTTAGAAAATTGGAATTACAGATTTTGAAGATATTACCTTTTGCCATGTTGTGGTCTATTTGGAATGTAAGGAATGAGTATGTATTTAATGACCATATACCAAACTTTGCTAAAGTTGAGGAGCTTATGAAGGTAAGGGTGGCAATGTGGGCGAAATCAAGTTTGAAAGGTGTCCATTTTTCTGTTCATGACCTTGTCCCAAACATTAGGGAGGTCAGATTTTGCTTGTAATGGTTGGTGTTGATTTTGTCTGACTGAGGATAGGTGGGTCAGTTTTTTCCTGTAGCTATTGTGGTTGTTTCCCTGTTGGTATCTCACTAGCAGTGGGTAGCTGCGGTGCATATGAGCTAGTGTGCCTTGCAGTGTTAACATTGTTGTGATCTGTAGTGGCTTGCTGTGATGCTTGTGCAGTTATTTTTTATAACGACCCCGGTCTTTTCCCATTTGATTATTGTATCCGGACTTGGGTTGATTTTGTAAGACCATCTCCAATGGTTAACCAACTGTTTCATCAAATCTAAATTTGATGAAAAAACTTACTTTCTGCCGCTCTAATAGTTCACCAAATCTTTCAACAAATCTAGGATTTCTCAAATCTTTCATTAGATTGAGGATGGATGTGCCTAAAAACAAATCACTATTCATAGCCGTTAGATCTTCACCACTGGATGTCCCCTCGGATGACCACCTCATGGCAAAAAATTGTGAAAAATTTACACTGGCTGGTCGACTGGCTGGACATCCGCTCAATTGTCCACCTAGATGACCACCTCAAGGCAAAAATTTTTGCAAAATTTACATTGGCTGGTCAACTGACCGAACATCCGCCCAGTCGTCCGCCCGGTAGACCGGTGTTCTGATGAAGCTTCAAAAACCTCCATTGGAGCACTTTTTTGATCAACAAAGAAAAATTTCATTAACAGCATGAAATTAAAGGTACAGGAAGATAACATGCATCGAGAGAGATTCGGAAAGTACAAAATACCCCTACTAGTGCTACTCACACCCATAGAACCAACCCCTTGGCCTCACGATTTTTTCTTTTAAACAAAAAAGTTAAGAAGGACTTAAAAAAAAAAAAAATCCCTACAAAAACAACCCACACAACCCAAAAAACAAAAAACCAACACCAAACACCCAAGCTGCTACACACCTCGTAACAACACCTAAGAGCTAACTCTTCTTAACAACAAACCATACACTACTAATTAACCCGAATATTTTATTCACCCATTCTGCTGCCCACCAAAACCAAGACCCATGCCACGAAAAACAAATCTTATCAACAGCCCACCTGACAACACTCTACCAAGGCATGAAAAGCACTCTGCACCACCCAGACCAAAGCTTTTCAGCAGCCCACACCTGACAACACTCTACCGAGACAGTTCCTTGGCCGGAAAACTCCATAGCCAACAGCTCTAAGGCTGGAGAAACTCCACACCCAGCTCCACTTCCATGGTCGGGATTGGGCACTCCTTGCAACCGAACACACCCAAGGATGATCAAGACTCACGACTATCACCACAGCCGACCAAGACCCACTGCCATCTCCGCTTCCATGGTTAGACACAGCTTTCCGGCTCCAAACTCCGAACATGCCCACTGCAAAAGCCCCGGTGTTGACAACCCAAATCCTTTGGAGAGTGCATTTAATTCCCTTATTTTTGTTTTGGGAGTCTTTGGAGTTATTGAATGTTGGTTTTGGAGGAGTGTAATCCAATTTAATCTTGTTGGGTTTGGTTGTTCGCGTTTGTTCTGGTCAAAAGTTCCTTGGAAAGTTAGAAATTTTGCCTTGGGGTCGACACTAGCCTTCCCAAGGGTCGACCCTTGCATGTTGTCATGTTTCTGGAAGTGCCGCTGGAAAATAGGGTCGACACCAGCCTTAGTGGTGTCGACACTTGCCTCTTGTTGCTGTCCACAAGGGTCGACACCAGTCTGGGAAGGGTCGACCCTTGTATATTGCAAAATCTGTGTTATTGGTTGCTGGAAAATAGGGTCGACCCTCCCAGTCAAAGGGTCGGCACCTTGCCTGTTGCACATATTGCTTTTCTTCCTCGAGGGTCGACACCTCTGCCCAAAAGGGTCGACCCCTGCGTGTTTTTTTTCAGATTTTTGGGCTGGTTTGGGCCCTACTTTTGAGGGGTTTTGGGCCCATTATTTTATTGACTTTAGGGCCACTTTTCTACCACTATAAATAGGCTCCAAACATGTTTGATTTCACTTTTTCTCTTCTTTCCTCTCTCTCAAACCGTGAGCTCTCCTCTCTCTCTCTAAACTCAAGCTTTTAGCACTAAGATCTCTAGATCTACTCACCTAGAGTGATTGTTCCACTATGGTCCTTTGAGAAAAAGTGTAGATCTCATCAAAAGCTTCCTTTTGGTCCGATTGGTTCGTGGCTTTGTCGCCATTGATTTTTGGGTCGTCATCTCTTGGCTTCAAGAGGTAGGGGTTTCTAGTTCTCTTTCAATATCTTCGTCTATGGATAGATTTGTGGTATTTTCTTTATCTAAACACAAAAGTTTATATTTTTATGCATATTGTGATGAATCACGAGATTGGTTGTTGGGGTTTGAAGAGAGTTGGGATCATTTGTTGGGTTATTATCTTGGGTCATGAGTTTGGGTGTAAAAATAATAGAAGGGTTGGAATAAAATGTGTTTTGTGAAAAGGTTTAATTTCGCTTAAAAGCCCTAAATTGATTCATGATGATAATTAATGATTTTTCCCAAATTGAAAGTAAAATCATGAAATTGAGGTATTGAATTATATATATACAAATTTAATTTGAACTTTGGAAGTGTTTGAAGATTATGTTAAAAATTAGCAAATGACTCTTATTATGGACATTGTAGATCATATTATAAAGTGAAATGAAGATTGGGGAAAATGATTTATTAATGATATGGATTACATGAGCCTTGGGGTGAAATGATGAAGTGAAAGTTTAAGAGTTCACCTTGAATTATGTTGAATTTTGTTGATTATGTTAAAGTGAGTTGACTATGTTGAATTGTGTTGAATCATGGTGAGTGTGTTGAATTGTGTTGTGTTGGGTTATGTTGAGTTTGAATTGTGTTGTGTTGGGTTGTGTTGAGTTTGAATTGTGTTGGGTTGGGTTGTGTTGAGTTTTGGTTGAGTTGTGTTGGGTGGTGCCGTGTTGGTACCCGCGCGGGGAGTTGAAAAATGGTTTTCCGGTGCCCACGACCGTCCGTATCATAGCCGGTAAAAGTGGGGGATTGTTTTTAAAAATTGAAAAATGGTTTTTCTCGGTGCCCACAACCGTCCGTATAATAGCCGGTAAATGTGGGGGTGGTTTAAATTAAAGGTGCCCAATTGTCCTGTCTAGGCTTATCGTTGGACGAATGTGGGAAAATGATTTTGGGTGTCCACACAGTCCTGCCGTATTGTAGCCGGCGAAAGTGGAAAAATGTTTTTGGGTGTCCACATAGTCCTGCCGTATTGTAGCCGGCAAAAGTGGAAAAATGGATGGCTTTCGAAAATGTTTTGGGTGCCCACGTCTTGCCATATGATAGCCGGCAAATGTGGGGGGATGGTTTTTAAAAGCTTGAAAACGATTTTCGGAAAAGACATGGTTTTTGAGAAAAAGATTTTTGGGAGTTCACTTCTCGCCGTATAATAGTCGGCAAAAGGTGGAATGTGCTATGAATTGGGTGCCCGCTATCCCGCCGTATCAAGCCGGCAAAAGGTAGAGTGTGTTGTGACGTGTATTGAGGTCAATGATGATATATGTGACTTGTGATGAACTTGTGAAATTACCATTCGATGTGTGAATTGGTATGGAATGGAAATGCTTATGGGAATTATTTGAAACGAATGGATAATGAAATGGTAGTTGGATAAGGGATTAGTGATAAAAAACTCACTGGGTTATTTGCATCTATAAAGAAAACTTAAGAGTTTTCCTTTATGATTAATTGAGAAATTGAATTAAAGGAATTCATTATCCTAGTGATATATCAAATTATAGTTGGTAATGCAAATGTGGATGTGATGTAAGTGTTATTGGATTTCTATGTTAGAGAGTTATAGCAATAAAAGATCGGCAAGTGGGAATAGAGTGTATGAGGGTTGTTTTGAGTATTAAGGGAACATGAATTTGAGGTCATGGAGTTATAATAAATTTAACTAGTAAAAGAAGAAAATGGGAATAAAAGGAAAAATGTTAAGATGGATATTTTGTAACGCCCTCAAATTAAACCAATAAACCATACATTCTTGATATGCTTAGACATAAAAGAATAAAGCATAATTACATATCATCAGAGTATTCATTACACAATGTATTACATGTTGACAACAAAAGTAAGTGCCCTATAGGCTTACAACTTTCCAAGTCAACACTTGGTTACAAAACGAGAGTACTAACTCAAGATACAAAATAAGCCCTTGGCTTGATATACATGTAATACAAAGGGAAACAACAAAAATTCCAACAGCCTCAAGCCTCCCAAGCTATGTCCTTGGAGGTGGCATGCTACCTGTACCTGAAAATGATGTCCCATATAGGGTGAGCCAACGCCCAGTAGAGATATGCTAAACATGATATAAGCAATAACTAAAACATTGGCCAATGATAAATGTTTAACTCATATGGATCATTTCATAAACCATTTCTTTTCCAATTCTCATGCATACCTATGGCTCAGAACCTGGCCAAACAATTTGATTGAGATCACATCTCATATCAACAGCATTTCTATTTCAGATGAGATAATAACTCATATTAAACATTTCACACTTCATATCAGATACACATTTTGGTGATGTATCAATAACACATGACAACACTTCCATACTTCACAAATGATACACATTTTAGTGTTGTATCAATGGAGTCCATCCCCTATCTCCTCCCATACAATATCCGGTTTAGAGGTCCATCCCCTATCTTCCCCTAAACCGTGGAGTGCATCCCCTATCTACTCCCACATAACACAATGTATATAAATACATATCATATACATAATCAAATCAATACATAAAATTCATGTATTATATCGACCGCCATATTCGATGGCATACTCATTTGATTAGTTTTAGTTTGCCTAATCATCATGCATTGTCTACAACAATTAAGACTATCCTCCACCGATAGCCCAAAGCAATTATTTCTAAACAGATAATAAATGCGTCAACAGATAAATAATCAATATTTTCAACAGTGAGCGATTAATAACTCCAACTCCACAATCTTATCTCATAATGAACCATTTTCATTATATTCAACTCAATTTCAATAAACCCATAATTTTCTCCAATTAATTATACCAATTAATTTATGCACAAATTAGGGCTTTCTCTCCCATTTCTCAATATTAACCCAAAGTTTCAAATATCGACAACCAACACAATACTACCATTTTGAGACCCAAAATACATGTTTAAGAATCCAAATAACAAAACCCCCTTTATACATTTTGAAACCCTAAGTCCCAAAATTTCCCAACTTCCACACTTTATCCAAATGACCAACAATTTAAGTCAAAGCCCATAAGAATGAGTAGTTATCCCTACCTCAAGAGATGAACCCAAATGGTGATGATGAAGAAATCCGAAATGCTCCAAATCAAGAATTTTTCAGATTGATAGGCAGCCCACACCAAGCTCTACAACTTTTGCAAAGGAACTAAGGTAGAAGGTCACTCTAACTAGATCAAACCTTAGAGAGAATGTAGGTTCTAGAGAGAGGAGCTATCAAAATCGATTTTGGGAAAGTAAGAGAGAGAAAGGAAATGTAAAAAGTGATCCAAAAAGTCAAATCTCGAAGTGATATACCAGTCGCCTCGCTCGAGCGTGGAAACCCCCACTCGAGCGTTAGACACAGACTCACGCTCGAGCGTCAAAAGAGCCGCTCGAGCGTCGATTGCACACCTGCAGAAGTTTTGCAGACATGGTCCCCGCTCGAGCGTCAAACTCCTCGCTCGAGCAGAAGAACAAAATCAAAGGATCACGCTCGAGCGTCAAAACTCCCGCTCGAGCATACGAAGACCTGCAGAGCAAAGTACTGGGAGATGGAAAATTACGCTCGAGTGTCAAAACTCCCGCTCGAGTGGAGAAGCAACAACAAGGGGCCCACTCGAGTGTCAAAAGCCCCGCTCGAGCTTGAAGGCCAAATTCTGGGCATCAACCTTTGGTTTCAAAACACAACCAACCTGTTCCAAACCCACCCAACACAATCCATGACTCAAATATAACGAGTAAAGGATGGAAATGAGAATGAGACAACAACACAACCACAGAACCAAGTCCGGAATACAGCATACAAAGGAAAAGAAAACCGGGATCGCTATATATTTAATAAGAAAAATTTTGGAATGGGTTAATAAGTATAAAATGATGTGGTTCCTTAAACATTTTGTTTCCAAAAAGGATTTTTGGTTTTCTAATAATAGGATGGTTTTGATGGTTAAAGGTTCCCCTTAAACTGTTCAAATAAATTTTGAGAAAAGATACCCTACGTATGATATTTTGAAATTACAAAATGTCACCTACTATATGGTATCACTCTGCATGCATGATCATTTCTATCTGTGTGTTGGTTATTGATTTAGAACTATAAGATTCCTACTGGGCATTAGTGTTCACCCCTGTTGTTTTTATCTTTTTACAAGAAGGAAGTGTGGATTCTATAGTTGAAGAGTTACGAAGTCCATAAGTCTGTGTGTATAATTTCGTTGTGGATGTGAAGAAAGTAATTGTTGTATTTTGATATTTGTTTTTAATTATTTATAGCTTCTCAGTAAGAGATTGGCATGTATCATTGTTATCATTGTATTCATCGAGAGAAAGAACATGTATTATTATGTTTCTATTACTCAAGTGTAATAGATAGTTGTATATATATATATGAAAAAAAAATGGACCTAAATTAAAGGCTTTGGTAATGATTTCGAGTAGTTAAAATTTGGGGCGTGACAGTATTGGTCCCATCAATAACCCTTGGATTACTCTCTTTATTAACCTTTGGAATCTGTTTCACCTTCATGCAGATTGTTGTTTCAGGATTGGTATTCCTAATCTCCTCAATGTAACTCCATAACATTGCAAACTGCTCAGTTACAGTACCCTCTACTTGTGTCAACACCTTGTTTCTTGCCCTTCTCACTTTTTGTAAGTCAACCTTCACATTGTGCTCACTTGAAATAGTGTCTGCCAATGATTGAATTGGCCATGTAGGATTTAACCTAATTCTTTCAAAGTACCTCTTGACAATCCATTTGGAACTCACATGTGCCACATTAAAAGATCTATTACAAGTGTGCTCATCAACAAGTGTTTTGATCGTATGTAACCCATCATGTTTTACATATGAAGCATAACAAACCCAAGGACAACCAACTTTGTACTCTACCCTCACCTTTTGTTTGTCATTCTTGATAAATGTTATATGTTTTCCCCACTTAATTGCAAACTCCTTCACAGCATCCCTAAACATATCATGACTCTTGAACTCCATACGAAGTTTGAATTGAGGATTTTGCATATCAGAGTGAACATTAAAAACAGGGTATTGCATCCTATGAGAAGTACCTTCTTCATCAGATGAGCTGTCAATACTTCTTAGCTCATCAGAGAAGCTTCCAAGGCTTTGTAGGTCATCAACTGCCTCAGCCATTGCATTCTTACTACTTCCTACACCAGTAAACTCTAGCTCTTTGTCAACATTAGCCTCATACAATGCATCATCATCAGAAAATCCATAGTCATTATCCTCATATTTCTTAGACTCATCAGATGAGGAAGAGTCTGAGGGATTAGGATCATAGTCATCACTATTTTCCTCTTCTACTACCTGTATATCTACAAGTACTCCCTTTCTCTGACTTCTTTTTGCACTTGACCCTATAACACCATTCATTCCTAAACAACCTACATAAACCTCTACTACTCTGTTTCCATCCACAAGTGTCTCCAACCTCATTACATCTTCATCAGTGTTAATCAACTCTAACCCAGCACAATAATGAAGCTTATAGTAATAGATGTTACATCTAGTGCAGCCCACTTCCTTGGCCATATTATCCAACTCCACAAGTGAAATTTCATCAAAATTACAAAAGTCAAAATGAGTTATCAATCCATCACTATAAACCCTCTGAGGATTATAACTAACTAACCCCCCATGATGCATTTTGATTATGAAATAACAAGATCCTTTCTTTGCATTTTTAAATGAAAAAATATGCTATTATAGACTAATTATACTAATAAATAAATAAAAATATTATTAAACTACTATTACCATAAGACAATTCCAATTGAAGAAATCCATGTATGAATACATTAAAAAAAAAAAAAAACATTGTATTCTAAAAAATGATTAAACTAAATTGATTTTTAATAAGTATTACATAAAAAATGAGTTTCTTTTAAGGACTGATTAAACTAAAACTAATCAAGTATTACACTATTCAAGTAAAACAATTACGATTAAACAAATCCTTTTCAAAGACAAACAGACAAAGATATATTCTAAAAAATGCCAAATCAAAATAGTATTATATCAGAAATTGATTTTTCAAAATCATTAACTTCAAAATTAAACAAATATTAAAAGTAAATACCATAAACAATTGGTCGCTTCCTTCGCTTGCCATCCTTCTCTCTTCGAACCCAACCCATGAATCAATGTTAGTTTGTGCCCTTCGTTCACTGATGAACTTTGATTTCGATTTCGAATAAGGAATTTGAAAACCCTAAAATCAATTTTGATCCCAACAAAGCCCTAATTGAACTGTCTACTAAACCAACTTATTTTGTAAGGAAACCCTCTTATATTCCCTCCAAAAGATAGTTTAGGGGGACAGCTCATCATATTCTGTCCAATTGTGGACGGAAGGTGACGGCAGGGGTCTAATTGATCAATTTGTGGGAAGTTGAGGTACTAAATTGAAATACATAGAAATATGGGGGTGCGCATGAAAAACGAGTGATAGTTTGGGCGGTAAAATGATATTTACTCTTGTTTTTTCAAACTTCCTACCCTTGTTAAGTATGTTATAAATAAAAAGTATGTTATCAATAAAAAAATCTCATATTCTTTAATACCTATTCCAACCCTTTGATACTAAAACTTAGGCAGCTAGAATGAAAATGTCATGTATGGGATCTATGAAGAAATTGAGAAAAATTTGGCAAGAAAATTTTTTATTATACAATTTTGTTTGTACTTTGTAATTTTAATTTTTAAATTTTTTTTTAATAAAAAAAATGAGGCTTTTTGAAAGTTACTCTCAGGTTTTTGTTGGTGGATTAGAATGATATATTAGCTGGTTGTTGTGATTCCCTCTAAACTTGAAATTTCCAAAACAAAAACAAAAATGGGGCCATAAACCTCTTGGTCTGATGGCATTTATGTTTAGTGGTGGATTAGAAGGATATATTAGCTGGTTGTTGTGATGTGATTCCCTCTGAACTTGAAATTTCAAAAACAAAGGCAAAAATGGGCCCATGAACCTATTGGTTTGATGGCATTTGGTTAGTCCAAGTGACTTAGGACTATGTTTGGATTTTGGGTTCATTAAGGGATTTGTAGAGAAAACAAAATGAAATGACAGTTGTCACGCCCCACATTTTATTACTCGGATTTCCATTACCAAAGCTATTATTATAAATTCATTCTCAAAGATGGCATACAGAAGCTTATTATATTTACAAGGCTTACATCAATAAGAATTCTTTCATTCGAATAAAAATGAATGCAACATGAAAGTACTATTAAATAAATTGCCCATAGGCTTACATCATTTAAATCAAAAGGAAGGGTTTAACCCTTTTACATCGATGGCATTCCGCCTACACATAAAAGGCCCCATGGCCAATAGGTAAAGAAGATCCATGACCTTGAAACACTTCTCGATGTTCACTTGAAAAAGGATTAGCAACGTGGGATAAACATAAAGTCTAGTAGGGATCTCAACATGATCCTAAACAATAACAGCTTACAGATAGCTATGATCATGAATGCTTAGTCTCGTACTGTATAAATAATGTGACATTTTATAACCAAAGTATACATACTTAAATACTTTTCTCAGAAACGTTCAGTTTATTCAACAACACCAAGGTTTGCTTTTACTACCCATTCCCCAATTAAACAATCATTACACAATAACTGTATTTTCCATTAGTGACAAAATAACACATAATATCCATTTTGTTTCTCTTGGTTTTTCCTTCTTTTGAAAGCGCGTTCACCAAATCCGATTTCTTCACATTGTTCATACCCAAAATACAACCCTAGTATAACTCCACACATTCATCACATTCTTAATTTTTGACTCAAAACTTTAAAAAAAAATACCTTCAATAAAATAACTCAAGGTGGAAATTCCCGTAACACCCTCTAGCACGTCCACACATACATGAACACATCTACTCAACATATGAGACAACTCTACTTTACTGAATAATAATCACCATAACACATAACACACTCAATATACCGAAGTAATAGTATCAAATCAATTCCACTCCACCTGCCTCAAGTACAGTAAGCCAATAATACATTTTCTCATAGTAAAATGCCAATTTACCAGACACCAACTAGAAGGGAATGGTATCTCTGTCAATTTAACAGGCGCTAGCTGGAAGGGAATGGTACCTCTGATTATCAACGCATTACATATCTTCTAACTATCACATTATACAACATTCATAGACCATTCGAGTGTACTATAGACACATAACCATTTCAACATTCACAATGTCATCCTCCACCAATGACCAAGCACAAAACCTCTAAGCAAAATGTAATAAATGCACGAAATACAATCATTCAATTCTTAAGAGGCATTAGATCCAACAACATTTATGATGTTCCAAGGTTTTCAACTTTTACCAAGGTTCTTTCTTAATTGTAAAAGAGTCAATTTCCAAAATTTCCAATTCACAAAACACCAATTATATATATATACATACATGCATTTAAAATAAGTGAGGGTCATAACCCGCTCAATTTCAACTCAACAAGGGTATTACCCAAATTACCTAATCTTATGGTTAAATCCCCCCTTTTTAACAATTTAACAAATTATCAATTCATTATATTTAACTATAATCAACCCAACACAAAGTAAATGTTAAAATCATAAGACCCGACTTAATCACAAATAAATTACCAAATCATTAATCAAATTCTTTAATTCATAACATGATTATCTCACCATTTTAACCATTTTCATCTATTAAGCATTACTACAAAAACAATTAGGGCTTTACTTCTCTCTACCCATAACATGTTAAACCATTTTCCCTCCAAATTAACTCAACAACAAGCTATTTCCCAAATCTCAACCTTACACATAAACACTTAGATCCCGCTATATGATTTTCCAAAAAGATCCATAACAACATGGTTTTTATGCAATAGAATATACCACATGTCTATCTATAAGAGAGATATTGAAAAAGATCAAAGAAATCCCTACCTCAAGAGAGAATAGGAGAAAACAACCCAAAAATTATCGGCGACGAAACCACGAACTACTTGGATCAATACGAAGCTCTTGACAAGCTCTACACCTAATCTCAAAGGAGCAAGGCAAGGAGATGCTCCTAAGTGAGTAGATCTAAAGATCTTTGAGCAAAAAGTGATTTTGGAGAGAGAGAGAGAGAGAGTGAGTGACTCATGGCTTGAAGAGGGAAAAAGAGAAGAAAAAGTAAAGAAAAGGTTAAGTGAGGGACCTATTTATAGTGCTAGGTCAAAGTAAAATGAAGTCCCAAAGTCAACCCAAAAGATCAAGTCGAAATCCCCAAAAGTAGGGCAAAAAATTGGACTAAAATCTGGAAAAAAGTCTACAGGGGTCGACCCTTGCAACAAAGGGGTTGACCCTATGAAGAAACTTATGTTTGACAGCATGTAAAGGGGGTCGACCCTATTTTCTAGCAACTAACACACTGACATAAGAGGGTTGACCCTCCCCAGTCTGGTGTCTACCCTATTTTCCAGCAACACCTCCAGAAACTTCACCAACAGGTAAGGGTCGACCCTTAGGAAGATTGGTGTTGATCCTATAATAGAATTTCTAAGTTCCCAAACAACTTTTCAGTGTAAACAAGCGTGAACGAACAATCCAACCAAGTTTAAATTAATTTGTACTCCTCAAAAACCAAGATACAACAACACCAAAGATTCCCAAAATAAAATAAAAGATTCAAATACACTTCCCAAAAGTTTTAAAAGGGTACAAGTGCTACAACAGTGAAGGGAACAAAGAAAAAAAAAGTTTCTACTTGGTTTTTGTTTCCTTGCAAAATTTATCAATCCAAACGTAGCCTTAAATTTAGGAGGATGGGATTTCTAGCCATCCTAAGTTACTCAACAAATGTTCTCATCTCATGTTACCAAAATTGAAATTGAAATGGTGTTATCACCATTAATATGTGTTGATACTGCAAAGTGGTTGGGATTTGTGTGAGGTAGGTAGATTGGTGACAATGATGCTCTAATCAAGTTAATCTTGAAAGAGGCTTGGAGCCATGTTGTAAGTAATTGAATAATTAATGTGTCACTTACAATGATATTCATTCTCATCATTACCCAAACGTTATATGCTTGTCACCTTGAAATTTTGATTTTTGGATTTTTAGTCTATTTTTTATAATAAAAAAACGTCCAATTAGTACACATTAATGTTTGTTCTTAACATTGTTTTTTGTAATATATTTAAATGTTTTTATATTTTTATTCTTTAAACAATATAAGATAAGCGACTAATCATACAAGTTTTGTAATAATTTAGGGAGGAAAACATTTATAACAACAACTTTTGTAACGCCCTCAAAATACAATACAAATAATCCATTCATAAGATCCATCGATTCAATGAAAATGATATACTATCATTTATCAGAGTTTATATTACAAAAGGTGTTACATGCTTTATACATTCATAATCGTTCATTCTGAATCTACAACATGTAATGTAAGTTACTAACAACAAAATAAATGCCCTACGGGCTTACATCTTTCCAAGATATCACTTGGTTACAACAAAAGAGTCCTAGGCTCTATACATGTAAAGCCCTTGTCTTGAATAAACATTTAAATACAAAAATAACAAAATAGAGCCTTCAGCTCCTCAGTCCTCCTAAGCTACGTCCTTGGAGGAAGCATATCACATGTACTTGAAAATGGTTTCCCAAGTAGGGTGAGCCAAAGCCCAGTAGAGATAAACTACCACAATATATGAAGTTTAACTACGATATAAGTGTCAGATAAAAGTTCAATATTCATACTTGTATTCTTCCTGTGACCATTCAATGTAGATAACCATACCTCAATCCATTTCCATTCATCCATTTCAGGTTAATCTATTAACCAAATTCATTATTATCTAATTAACCAAAATGAGACTACAACTCAACAGTTCACAATTCAATATATTCATCACTCTAACACTTCTATTTTGCCATTTTACGGATTCACGTCCGAGGGAATCGGCACCCATACATATCAGATTTCGGGACTTTCACCCTGGACACTCCAGCCAACTTAACTTTAAATGGAGTCCATCCCCTATCTCTTCCCACACAATGGAGTACATCCCCTTTCTCCTCCCAAACAATTATACATATACAATGTGTCGCGCCCCAATAAAAATAACATTAAACCTATCCATTTAGACATGCATTGATATAAGAAACAATCATCGTTCTATTCCACAGAGTAAATCTTTACCGGAAGCATTACATGTTAAGAATAGAATCAAATGCCCTATGGGCTTACAACTTTCCAAGCTAACACTTGGTTGCAAAGAGGAGAGTACTAACTCAAATACACATTTAAGCCCTCGGCTTAAAATTACATGTAATACAACAAAGATAACAAACCACAAACATCTGCCTGCCTCTAGCCTCCCAAGCGATGTTCTTGGAGGTGACATGCTTCATGTACCTGAAAATGGTGTCCCATATAGGGTGAGCCACAGCCCAGTAGAAATATACTAAACCGACTATGAACAATGACTAAAAGATTAACAGTTGATAGATGGTCAACACTTATACTTCCATTTACATCTTATTACACTTCCGTGACAGTCAAGTCTACGTTACAATTCAATTTCCATTTCTTATTCAACTTTGAGTTTGAAAACAAGGCTCAGTGCTCTGGCCAAAACATTTGATGAGATTATAGTTCATCATTAGGACACCTTCGAAATTCAAGATGGATACACATGTTGGTGTTGTATCAATAACACATAAACTACTTCCATACTTCACAAACGATGATGATATACATTTTAGTGCTATATCAAATCAAACAAACCTTTCAATAGATAAGCATATGAGCTATATCACTACTACAACAGATAAGCATATGAGCTGTATCAACACTTCAACAGATAAGCATATGAGCTATATCACTACTACAACAGATAAGCATATGAGCTGTATTAACACTTCAACAGATAAGCATATGAGCTATATCACTACTACAACAGATAAGCATATGAGCTGTATCAACACTTCAACAGATAAGCATATGAGCTGTATCTACACTTCTATGGGCGAGCATATGAGCTGCATCCCTAGGTCCATCCCCCATCTTCCCTTAACCATTAACCATTAACCGGTTTAGAGGTACATCCTCCAACTTCCCCTAAATCGTGGAGTACATCCCCCATCTCCTCCCATACACAAGTAATGCATATAAACACAGAATCACATACCCAATCAATCAATACATAAAGTTAATGTATTCTATCAACTGTCTACCCATAATGCATATAAACACATTGGCCATATGCACAATCAACCAACACATAAAGTTAATGTATTCTATCAACCGTCATACTCTATGATACATCCAATTGATTAGTTTTAGTTTGCCTAATCATCATGCATTGTCTACAATAATCAACACTACCCTCCACCGGTAGCCCAAAGCAATTATTTCTAAGCAGGAAATAAATGCATAGTGGATAATATATCGACATTTCAACTAGATGAGCAATAAAAGATTCGACTACACTCTTTAGTCCCATATATTCCCAATTTCAACATTCTCAATTCAATTCCTCGTTTTCTTCAATTAATTATATGCATTAATTAATTAAACCAATTAGGGCAAATTACCATAATTCACAAAACTACCCTAAGGTTCCATTTCCATCAATGTCCCAACATTAATCTCATTTTTCTATGCCTAACATGCATATAGGTTTATATATTTAAAACCCCCAACTTTTGTAAAATTACACAAAGGCCCAAAACTTTCTCAAAATTACCCAACAACACCCAACATATCAAAATGCTAAAATTTAAAGACAAAATCCATAAGATGGAGTAGGTTATCCCTACCTCAAAAGCTGGCACACAACGGAGAAGACGAAGAAACTCAACGTGCTCCAAAGCTCAATATTTTCGGATCAAAAGATAGCCCTCGACGATCAACCAAACTTATAAAAAGACCAAAGGTAAGGAGAACACCCTAGCTAGATCAAACCCTAGAGAGAAGTTAGGTTTCTAGTGAGAGAAGCTCTCCAATGGAGTTTTAGAAAAGTAAGAGAGAGAGTGTGGATGTAAAAAGTGATTTAAAATAGCCTAGCTGTCAACTGATATACGACTCTCCCCCTCGAGCGAAGAATACAACGCTTGAGCGTCAAGGACAAAAGCTAGGTACGCTCGAGCGCAAGAAGGCCCGCTCGAGCGCCAAGACACAAGAATAAAGTACATCCGCTTGAGCGCGAAAACCAGTCCGCTCGAGCGTAGATTTCTCCCTCCCAGAACTTACACCAAAAAGTACCACCCGCTCGAGCGCTAACAAGTACGCTCGAGCGCGACCTGCTCGAGCACAAGAAACCAGCTCGAGCGTAGAAAACACATCTGCAGAAGTTTTGCAGAGGCCCGAAATACTGAAACTGTGAAAACCCCGCTCGAGCGCAAGAAGACCCGCTCGAGCGGACCGTTCAAAAACTGGGTAACCACAGTGGGAGCTAAAGCTCTACCAACCTGAAACAACCGAGCCCAACACATTCTAAAACTCAAACAAAAGAGTTTAAAGGTTGACAACACGATAGGTACAACTACCAACTCCACGGAACCGCGTCCGGAAAACAACAGAACAGTAAAGGGATAACCGGGATCGCTATACAATGTATTAAAGGCATCGTTATATACAATGACTATCCAAAACACATATTCAATGTCTCAATCATACCGTCATATTCAATGACATAATTTAATTGATAGGTTTCAATTCACCTAATCCTCATGCAATTTCTACAACAATCATAGTTATCCTCCACCGATAGCCCAAACAGATATTTCTAGACAGATAGAAAATCTTCATAACAGATAATTAATCGAATTTCCATAGGTGAATAATTTAACAAATCCAACTGCACCATTCATTCATACATCCTCCCACTTTTACATTTACCATATTAATTTCATTATTTATACAAAATAATTTATTTAACTCAACTTAGGGAAAATCTCCCAATTTTCCTCAAATTCAACCTAATGGCTAGATTTCACCATTTTGGCATTAGAGAAACATCATACACAAGGCCCCATAGTCATTTTATAGATCAACATGGAAAACCCCTCTTTTAAATTTTGAACCCAAACCCTAGGTTACTCAAAATCACTCTCAAATCTCATCATCTATACACAACAACACATATCTAGGTTAAAAGCGGTATTAAGGTGTAGAAGATCCCTACCTAAAGTGTAGAAGCCCAAATGAAAGGAAAAAGAACATTAAAATGCACAAAATCGAGTTTTGTTTGGATGGAATGGAAGCCCACGAGATGCTCCACCTTTTTTTCAAAGGAAGTAGGGTAGTGGTGCTTGTATCAAAGAGTATTTGTAGAGAGAGAGGGTGTTGGATTAGGGTTTTTAGGAGAATGGGAATCAAAAAGTGATGTAAAATTTCTCTGCTACAAATTGATATACGCGACCTTTGCTCGAGCGAAGGAGTTGTCGCTCGAGCGACCAGACACAACAAGTGACCTCGCTCGAGCACAAGAAGTGTCACTCGAGTGCAGAATGCAAAGTTTCAGAAGTGTTACAGACGCACACGCTCGCTCGAGCACAAGAAGTCTCGCTTGAGCGAAGAACTTCACCTTTCCAGAAATTCTGCGTCTGGGAAAGAAACCTGAGGACTCTCAAATCTCGCTCGAGCGCAAGAAACCTTGCTCGAGCGAAGAAGCAAATTTCACAAGGCTCGCTCGAGCGCAAGAAGTCTCGCTCAAAAGTTTTAATTGATGTTAATTTTATTTTATTTTTCAATTCCAACTAAACCGAACTGTTTGCACTCATAAAATACATACATACATATACATATATATATATATATATAACTCAATACAAGAACTATTACTTCTTTTTATAAATTTTAGCCTAAGCTTAATAAGATGTCATATTTAAACAAATATCAATAAAATATAATTGTATAAATTATTTTAGGCCCTTCATTGCATAGTGTTGTACAAATTGTGTGCTTAAGTAAAACAAATAGATTCATAATTAACAATTGAAATTTCACAACAAGACACATGCTGAAAAATTACAAGTAGAAGGAACAAAATTATAGAATAAAATAAATTGGCAAAAGGAAGCAAACCAAAGCCTACACTAGACAGTCTCCTTAAAATAGATTTGCCGCCTCACCGGTTGGGTGCTGGTGGTTGTTCGATGTTTGTCTCCCAGGATACGATGGTTGGACCAACTATAGCAATGCACCTACTGAGTAGCTTCGGTGAACAGAACTATGGCAGCACTCTCTCACTAGAAAGAATATAAAACTAGAGGAAAACTTTTGAAGACAGGAAGAGTAAATTTTCTAGTGGTGAAAACTGAAGGAGGGGGCCTCCTTTTATACACGTGGAGAGAGAGAAAGAGAGAGAGAGGAAAAGACTCATGCCATTAAGGCCCATCACAAATGCAAAAATGAAGTCTATATTAACTGTAAATTTGATGGATTAACCCATCATCATTATGGAGGAGTTGCACACATTTTATACACATGTGTAATGTGCATAATTCTGCAGCCTACAACACTGGCTTAGCCCAAAAAGATTAAGATGGGCGGGCGAAGCCCAACCTCTACACTCAAGCCAGCCCAGCAAGACTCAAGCCTCAAGCCTCAAGCCCAAGCCCAAGCCCAAGTCCCAAAATCCAAGATCCACAATCCCCAGACCACGGATCATGGACCCAGACCCGGACCTGAACCTAGACCTGGACCTGGCCCGGTCCGGGCGGGCGGGTGGGCGGACGACGCATGTGGCAATTTTCGCATAACCAATTTGGACCATAGTTTTAGCCCAAGCCCATCCTTGAAGTATCCATTACTCCCTTCCTTCGGAAAATTTGGATGCCCTAAAGGGCTCACATCCTTAGGCAAAAAATGGATTTTAAATACCTATCAATGCTCTCATCTACAATCAATGTGGGATAAAAGGTTTCACCTTTCCCAACACCTCTTTCATGAGGCCAACTTAATGAGTCAATTTCTCATTCAAATCTTAATGGTTTTTTGTCATTCTTTTTGTGGTGTAAAGATCTCATTACAAAGAATCTAAACACACTTTAGCCCACCCCAATAGAGGATTAAAACCTACTTTAATTTCACATTAAAGTCACTGAAAAACCATTATTTTCCAACAATCCCCCACATGAATAAAAATTGACCGAATAACAACAAACAGACAACGCTTAACAACAAAGACTTGGAGAGAGAGTGCAAAGGAATAACCCGTGCACCAAAAAAGGTAGCTTTTGGCTTTGAACCCCTCCTAGTGAAGTGTATCGGATTTACTGGCGGCCTAGTGAACACGAAGTCTTGAACTGTTCTGCTATTTATGTAAATCAAGACAACAGACCTCACACAAGAATTACTCCAACCATCGTTCTGTTCTCACTGTTGTGTCCGGTTTGGCCCTGGAACACTAGCCTAGTTCAGTGAGTAGTTTAAAGAATTAGGCCTTGTCAATTCTTATAGAAGAGGCCCCACTTCACACTCACATAGGTGACTATAGGTGACTCTACTTGAGTATCCTACTATATTTAGCTCAACAACCCAACGAATTACTCCAACCATCGTTCTGTTCTCACTGTTGTGTCCGGTTTGGCCCTGGAACACTAGCCTGGTTCAGTGAGTGGTTTAAAGAATTAGGCCTTGTCAATTCTTATAGAAGAGGCCCCACTTCACACTTACATAGGTGACTCTACTTGAGTATCCTACTATATTTAGCTCAACAACTCAACACACCAGAGTCATTAAAAGCTCAGCTTAATCTCTACACTTGCAAGTATCACTGATAAAAGGAATGGCTGGAGGTTTAACCTTTTCAATGACATACCACCTGTCACGACCCGAACCCGCCCCTATGGGTTAAAGACATGACTGGCCAGTAATCTTGTGATTACCTACGGCCTCAGACCGAAACAAGATGACTTGTCAGAGTAAAGGGGCCAAATGGAAGCAAAAATTAAAAACTTTGTCCATAGAGCCGTGCTTATATGCACATCAAACAAACCATACTCAGATACGTTAATAACCCACATCAAAAGTACAGTTCCACAAAATTCATTACAGACAGGATCATCCAAAACGAGTCAACCTATAACAGACTATGTACAGACATACACTAGGCCCTTGCCAACAAGACAAAACATAAGTACATAATAAAAGGGCAAGGATGGTCTCATGCGTGAGGCACAAGGCCGACTCTCCAAAACTCATGTTGTTCCTAGCAGGCTTCACTGGGGCTGGGTTTGTGCTTCTCTTGGCTCACCTACAAACACATGAATGAGCGTGAGCGATAGCCCAGTGAATAATATCAAATATGACGAATTTGCTACTCGCAAGAGAACAACATACTCCAAACGGCCTTGGGCCCAATTAAACCAACCACTCAACTTGAGGCCCCGCCTCAACTTTTCGACTCAAAACTCATTAGCAACGGCGTTCCTCCAGACGCCACCAGATTCAGGCTGCAAAACCTGGACCCAGACTGGTAAAGTAAGCCTCAAACGTCGGCCACTGACAAGCTGCGTGGTTAAGCGGCTAAAACTTGATCCTCAGCTTCTCCCTAGCTGCTGCAGGACAAAAACCTCTCCTTGAAAAGCATTCACAAACGCCTCCCAAGTACCACCAACACGAGCCTGTCGTACTTCCACCATTGACCCGGCATCTCCCTTCAGTTTGGAAAGGATGCCAAGGTCACTTCAGTGCTCACGTCCTCGATGCCAAGATTCGAACGTCTTACTCATTGCTCTAGCCTTCAGTCAGCCTTCAGTGGCTCCTTCGGATCCCCGACAAACTCATCCGGATTAGACCGGAAGAACCTCCTCTTCAAGAAAGAAGGCCCTGCTCAAGTTGCCTGGATTACCAGCTCTAAGAATACCCAAAGCTCCTGCTATCTCTCTAGCCAAGGCACGCTAGCCTGCTGACCACTTGGCCGGCCACATGCGCCCTGACCAACTCCTCCTGCATGCCGGAACCTCACCCTGTAGACGTGTACTCCTGGCCTGCAGGTCTACCCACTGCCTAAGGCTCCTTTCCTCGTCCTGACATCCTAATTAAGGCAACACAGAACAGTTAGCCACATTCATAAATGGTGCCGAAACTAAACACTCACGTGCTAATGCATGGACAACTGTAAGTCCACTCCACATAAGCACATAAACACATATGCATTACGAATTCATTCCGGATAATGATATAGTCCCGAGACGTTACTAGTTCCCGGTTAGAACACGCATTGATCAAGTGCTTTTTCCAACAAGACTCCCAGAAACTCAAGGCAATTCAATCACATCCTAGAAATTTAAATCCCATAACCCACCAAGTCACATAAGCATGTATATTCAATTAAGCACGTAGCATATAACACTACATCTAAGTCTCTATCAAAGCGAGACAAAACCCATTGTGACCTAATCACTTCCCACGTACCCAAGTATTCGAACCCGGTACGCTCTGATACCAAGTTGTAACGCCCTTCAAAAAAATGACATTAAACCAACAAATAAGACATGCATTGATATTCAAAAGTTCACATTTTTCATTTCTCAGAATTTTCATCACAAAAAGTATTACATGTTGAAAACAAAAGCAAATGCCCTACAGGCTTACAGCTTTCCAAGTTAACACTTTGGTTACAACAAAAGAGTACTAACTCATACACATTAAGCCCTTGGCTTGTATTTACATGTAATACCACCAAAAAGTTTAAAACGACAACATTAAGTCCGTCTCTAGCCTCCCAAGCTATGTCCTTGGAGGTGGCATGCTTCCTGCACCTGAAAATGATATTCCCATATAGGGTGAGCCACAGCCCAGTAGAAATACACTAAAACCAAGCATGAACAATGACTAAAATATAGCAATTGATAAGATGGTCAACACTGATACAATCACATAAATCACATATTTATGTCATACGATCTAAGAGTCCAAGTTACCTTTCATTCTCTCTTTTTCAATAGATAGGCATATTAAACTCTATCCACATTCTCAACAGATATGTATAACAACAATATCCACATTCACAGATAAGCATATAAGCTATATCCACATTTTACCACAGATATGTATAACCACATATCCACAGATAAGCATATAAGCTATATCCACACTTCACAAAGATAAGCATATGAGTCCTATCTTCACTTTACTAGACAAGCATATGAGCTGTATCTACGGATTCATCCCTTATCTTCTCCCAACACTATCCGGTTTAGAGGTACATCCCCTATCTTCCCTAAACGCGGAGTACATCCCCATCTCTCATCTACACATAACGTATACAAACACATTGCTCTATAACAATCACTCAAATACATATAGTAATGTATTCTATCAACCGTCAAGTTCATGACACACTTCATTGATTAGTTTCAGTTTGCCTAATCAACATGCATTGTCTACAACAATCACGACTATCCTCCACCGATAGCCCAAAGCAAGATATTTCAAACAGAAATAAATGCACAATGGGATATTCAATTCAACATTTCATTTCCTCATTCTTCTCAATTAATTATCCCAATTAATTAAACAATGTAATAGGTCAATTCCCATAATTAACATTTCAACCTTAGGTCCCATTTTCATCAATGATTTAATATTATTTCCATTTCTCTATGCCAAAGATGCATATAGTTTATTATGAATAAAACCCAACTTTTGTAAAATTGCACAAAAGCCCCAAACTTTCACAAAATTACCAAACCAAACCCAACATCTGATAAATACCAAAATTTAAAGACAAAATCCATAGAGAGGAGTAGGATATCCCTACCTCAAATTCGGAGCTTCAAGGAGAGAAGAAGACAAAACCCAACGTGCTCCAAAACCGAAATTTTCAGATTAAAAGAAGCCCTCGACGATCAACAACTTTTTTGTAAGGCCAAAGATGAGCAAACCACTCCTACTAGATCAAAACCTAGAGAGAAGGTAGTATCTAGAGAGAGAGACTCAACAATGGTGCTTTGGAAAAGTAAGAGAGAGAAGAGGAAAGTGAAAATGTGATTTGAAGAGTCACAAATTCGGGACTTTAACCCAGGTCTCCGCTCGAGCGTTAGAACACCCCGCTCGAGCGTCCACTCACAGACTTCCGCTCGAGCGGCCAAACTCCCGCTCGAGCGCAGAATGCACTCGCCCAGCACTTTGCAGAACCAGGCCTCCGCCGACCCCCAACTCTACGCTCGAGCGACCACTCACACAGCTCCGCTCGAGCGGCCAACTACACGCTCGAGAGCGTACAACACTGCACAACAAAAACTGGATGGGTGTATTCTCCGCTCGGAGCGCCAAACCCCGCTCGAGCGTACAGGCCAAAATCTGGGCAGCTAGTTTGGTTTCTAACTCAACCAACCTGTTAAAAACCTGACCCAACACATCCATAACTCAAATACTAAGTAAAAAGGATGTAAACAAGATAGTAAACAACTACCAACATCCATGGACACATGTCCGGATCACTGTATAACAAGGGTAAACCCGGGATCGCTATAAAACCACTGATACAAAGCAAGTAAAGCACGCAAGGGGGTCAACACTCAAGGCCTACAAGGAAGATTGCATGGTAGCTATACAAAGCAAAGCGATGGATGACCCAAATGACCAAAAACAGACCTTAAGTACACAAACACATGCATAAAAAGCTTCACAAAGCTAAGCCAAAATGCAAGCATGTGGTCTAAATGCTAGGAACATGTTAAGGCAATTTCATGGCATTACAAGACAAGTATGCAAAGCAAGCATGGTGTGTCTAAACCAAGTAAAAACAAATGATATATCATGGCAAAATAAGCACCAAATAACACTTAAGACATGGCCAACATGAACTTAAAATTGTGCTCACACATGAGGCTAAAATGGCACTTTTTGAAGACAACAAGGAGAAGGGATGGCCCTTCCTTTCTTAGGACCTTAAACCACCATCCCCACCACTGAAATCCATCAAGATTTCAGTGGTGAGGAGCCCAAACAAGGTGGTCCCGAAGCTCACCAAAAATAGCACAAAACGGGGCCAAACAAGGCCTAAGAGGGGGTAAACGACCCCAAACACAAAAGTTCTTAATGAAGTATTCTTAAACACAAAAAAACAGAACTTTTTTATGTTATACACAAAGCCCAAATCAGCAAGCAAGACAGGCTAAAGGGTGTGCAAAAACGGGGGAATAAGAGGGAAAAAGGGTACCTTTGTAGCCAAAAGGGACAGCAGCCTCTAGACCCAAAAATGCAACCCTCAACCTCTGAAAACAAGACCTAAGAATCTCCAAGTGATGATGGAAGTGTTGTGCTAGAAGGTGTAGTTCAAATGGCCAAGAACTAGACCCTTTGTGCCCTCTAACCAACAACAAATGTAGAGAGAGAGGGAGATATAGAGAGGGAGTGATACATATATCTCATATATATCTGATTTTTCTAACCCTAAAATGGAAGGAGAGGCCCTCCTTATATAGGCCAAGGCAAGGTGCCAAGCTTCTAAGAGAAGCTAACAAGATTCAAGCTTCTTGAGAAGCTAAAAAGATTCAAGCTTCCTCAAGAAGCTAAAAGGTTCAAGCTTCTTGGAGAAGCTAAAAAGGTTCAAGCTTCTTGGAGAAGCTAAAAAAGGTCAAGCTTCTTGAAGAAGCTAAAAAAGGTCAAGCTTCTTGAGAAGCTAAAAAAGATTTCAAGCTTCCTCAAGAAGCTAAGAAAAGGTTCAAAAGGGTCAAGCTTCTTGGAGAAGCTAAAAAGGTTCAAGCTTCCTCAAGAAGCTAAAAAAAAGGTTCAAAAGGGTCAAGCTTCTTGAGAAGCTAAAAAAGGGTCAAGCTTCTTGGAGAAGTAAAAAGGTTCAAGCTTCTCAAGAAGCTAAAAAAGGTTCAAAAGGGTCAAACTCCCTCAAGAAAAGGTCTGGCTAGGAAAAGTGGCGATTGATCAGAAACAGTGGCGGCCGACCAAATATAATGCGACCGACCATCAATAGTGCCGACCGCCATCACCAATGGCGGTGGCAAGGAACAAGGCCAGTGGCCTCAGCCATGGCCGGTGAGGTGTGGGGATGGCCTACAAGCTATTTCCCACCCTCAGAAGCAAACAACAAGTGTTTGGTGCAAAACCAGACACAAAACAGTCGAGTCGAGAGATCCTAAGGCAGGGCGCGTAGCCGAGACCTCCGGGAACTCAAGACGAACACGAACAAGGATGATCATCGAGTGTTCAAACGATGACGTCCAAGTCTTGAGGACGGTCAAAAATGGGTGTCGTACAGTAGGGTCTCAAGCTCCAGGGCGAATCCACAAGCCGATCACTGTGAGTAATATCAATATTGAAAGCTTGTCAATGTCCAATCGTTTATTCCCTTATAACTTTATGAGCTGTTTAATTGGGATTGTGAACAAAAGTCTGACAGGAATGAATGAATGGACCAAAAGGTCGTTTTGATAGAAATGAATGGACGAAGGTCGTTTGATGTAAATGAATGGACCTAAGGTCGTTTTGATAGAAATGAATGGACCGAAGGTCATTTTGATGTAAATGAATGGACCTAAGGTCGTTTTGATATAGATGAACGGACCAAAGGTCGTTTTGACCTATATGAATGGACCAAAGGTCGTTTTTGACATGAATGAGTGGGCCGAAGGCCGTTTTGACGTAAATGAATGGGCTAAAGGCCATTTTTGACAGAAATGAATGGGCCGAAGGCCATTTGACAGAAATGATTGGGGCAAAGCGTTTTGACATATAATGGATGGACCGAAGGCTGTTTTGATATAAATGAATGGGCGAGGGCCGTTTTGACAGGAATGGAAACCCGAAATCGGCCAAAGGCCAGTATGTTGGAACTACAATTACTTGATTTGAATTTCGTATAGTTAATATATTCGTTAAATAGAGTATGA
>NW_021025758.1:619675-645095 GCF_004153795.1 Camellia sinensis
GGAAATTTTTTTTTCCAGGTTTTTTTTTTTTTTTTTTTTTTTTTGTCTTCCGACAGCTTGCCATCCCTAATGAATTTGATCAAAGCATTCCATCTAGCTTGGGCCTAACTTTATGCACATTGTCGTATACTCTGTTATCAGGGGCTTAACGCTTGGGCCCGACAAGTAGTCCACATAATGGTTCTCTGCAAGTCTGACTTTATAGCAGATGCTTGGTTTTTCAGTGCATCCGCATGACTGTTGTTTTTTCGACAGACTTGCTGAAGCCGACAACTGTTGAACCGCGCTAACAACTTGATAACCTCTTTGATATAGGCCACCATCCTCTCATCTCGGGCAGTATACTCTCTCATTGCTTGGTTTATGATGAGTTGGGAATCATAATAGACTACTACATCATCTGCTTCAACTGTTATTACTAGCTTTAATCCAGCAATCAGTGCCTCATACTTTGTTTCGTTATTTAAGACATTGAACCTAGTTTGATGGACTATTCCAATACTTGTCCATCCGGTGAGACTAGTGCTACTCCTGCCCCCATTCCTTGTATTTTTGAACTGTCATTGACAAAAAGGTGGAATGACTCGTCGATGTAAATATCATAAGACTTTGGCTTCTATTGTTTTTTCTTTTGGGTTTCTTTCGGGCCTACTGGCTTGGGTTTCTGCACTACCAGCTGTGTTTCCTCTGGCTATTCTATGCATCCTAGGCCAAGGTTGATGGGTCTTGGCTTCAAGCCTACACTCGATGTATACTCAACAACGAAGTCGGTCAGAACTTGACCTTTGATTGTTGGCCTTGGTTTGTACTCTATGTCATACTGACCTAGAACTACAACCCATCGTGTTATTCTTCTTGATAAGTCTCCATGTTGCAATAGAGACTTCAGCGGGTGCTCCGTAAGCATTATAATCTTATGAGCTTGGAAGTAATGGTTCAACTTTTCAAAGCCATCACAAAAGCGAGTGTCAATTTTTCAAGAGGCAAGTATCTCATTTTCGCACTTGCCAATATTTTGCTCATGTAATATATTGACTTCTGCTCTGCGTCTTTTTCTTGGACAACCACTACGCTGATCACGTGGTTTGAAACCTCCAGGTAGAGAAATAGTTCCTCTTCTAGGATTGGGTTTGACAATATGGGTGGGGATGTCAAATATATTTTTATATCGGCCAGGGTAACTTCTCATGCTTTTGCCCATAAGAAATTTGTGGCCTTCTTTAGTAGCTGAAAGAATGGCTTGCACTTATCTAAACTCTGGCTTATGAATATGTTCAATGTCGCTGCCTTGCCAGTCAAAATTTGGACATTTTTTGCTATTATTGAACTCTTCAGGCCAATGATGGCCTTGATCTGATCAAGGCTTACTTCAATTCCTCTCGGGCGAGCGGGGGTGCTCACGAAGTGACCTTCCCTAATCGTACCCAAGTTCCCGAGCCGATGCAACTTTGGTGATGACGGACACGTGGCCTTTTGGCACCGAGTCAGGGTTTCCTAAATTTCCCAAAATAAAATATTTAGGTGGCGACTCTGTATCTGGCAAAGCAGTCCATGTTTGGCACTTCTTTCAAAAATCTGTTTTCTTAAAACGATTTGCCGGATTTGGACTCTTTGGTTCAGATTTAGAACCGTGACTGCAAAAGTCGAGTCCGAGCTGTAGCGAGGTCCCCCCCGCGGGCTTGTTACACCAATAGTCACTTCACTACTAGGTATCACAATATCTTAACATAGGATTAGTAGACTCTTTCATCACTAGAAATCATCATGTTTTGACATATGATCAGTAATATGTTCACTTTTATATGTTTTAGTTTTGTAGTTTATTATGTATTTCATTCTTTAATTAAAAAAAAATTATTTTGTCATTTCTATTTAATTTATTTTATATATTTTTTTAGTATTATTATGAAAAAATACCAACAAGCTCAAAACAAATATGTCATTTTGTGTCTGTATGATTGGTAATTATGAAAAGATGTTCAAAATTACCCAGAGGTTGTTAAACTTAGGTTTAAAATGGAGGATGGGCCTTGCAGATGTCATTCTAAGTATTAAGATTACTAGAACTTCTAGTTGTGTTGTACTTTCTTAGTCTCATCATTTTGATAAGAGCCTTGAGAGGCATGGGTCAGATACGAATGTGTCAAAGACTTCGGTAGACTTTAGTCTCTGTTTGACCAAGAATAATGGAATATTCTTGGATCATAGGAAGTCTCACTATCTGATGAGTTGTATAAGGCTAGATGTAGCCTACTCAGTCAGTAGGCTAAGTAGATACACGAGTAATCCCAATGTCTATCTTTAGAAGGCATTTGTGGTGTACTAAGGTACTTATGATAAAGTTGGGATTATAGGTTGCATTACGCCAAATATCCAACTATACCAGAAGGGTACAATGATGTCACCTGGATATTTGATATAAATACTTCAAATCCATTAGTGAATTTGTTTTCACTATTGAAGGTGCAATAGTGTCTTGGAAATCTTCCAAGCAGTTGTGAATCACGAGATCAATGATGGAATCAGAATTCGTTGATTTAGATAAAGCTAATAAAGTTGCTGAATGGCTTTGCTATTTTCTTGAGGATATTTCATGTTGATCAAAACTTGTACTAGCAATTTTGGATACTTTGCGACAACCAATCAAGTATTGGTAGGCATAAATGGAATGTCTAGACATTTTCGTTGAAAGCATAGTTCCATATGACGACTACTCTCGTGTATTGTCACTATAGACTATATATAGTCTAAGGACAATATTACGGATCCGTTAACCTAAGGGTTAAATCAAGAATTAGTAAGAAGTCGTCAAGAAGACTATGGTTAAGGCCTTTAGCAAATGTTACCGAAACTAAAAACCCAACCTAGTTGACTGGAGATCCCAAAATCTAGGTTCAAAGGGACAACCTAATTGCGTCTAACGGGTGAGTCAGTGTGAAGGTAAATCCTTTTGCCCATTTCTTTATACATTAATATCCTGTGAGGTGGAAGGTTAAGCTGATGTTTTCAATGATCTAAGTGTTGTGAATAATCAACCGTGGTATAGAGAGATACGTTATGCAAGTCACCTATGGGAGTGCGCAGTGGGGCCACTTCTTTAAGAATTGAAGAGGTCGAATTCTTTAAAAATATTCACTGAACCAGGTGAGTGTTCTAGAGCCAAACATGGACACAATAGTGAGAATAGAACAATGGTTGGAGTGACTCCTGTGTGAGTTTTATTGTCTTAGTTTACATAAACAGAATAATAGTTCAAGACATATTGTTCACTAGTCAGCTACTAAATCCGATAGGCTTTCACTACGAAAGGTTCAAGGCTAACAACTACATTTTTTGATGTAGGGTTATTCTGTGTGCTCTCTCTCCGAGTTGTTAAGCATTGTCCGGTTTTCTTTATTCGGCCAATTTTATTCATGTGGGGAATTGTTCGGAAATAATGATTTTTCAACAACTTTAATTTGAAATTAAAGTGGGACCCATCGGTCAGTTGATGTGGGTCCAAGTGGTTTTGTATTCTCTTAAGTAAAAATGTTGCAATATAGAAATAATGAGCTGAAACCATTAAGTTGTGAATGAGAATTGTCTTATAAAGTGTCATAACCCAAACCCGGTACTTAGAGACTAGGCTTCGCGAAAAAACTAAAACATAAGTCAATATGAAAATGTATCAGATTAAAAACAAAGTGGAATAAAATAAAAGGGGTACCAAATATTTATTTCATTAAAACATACATTGAAGCTTTTTATTGTATACAATAACAGAGCAAGACTATATTACAATGTGCTTTGTGTCTACCTAAGCTCTGGTCTAATTACACCAACAATGGACAAGAGAACAAATCCCTCATTCGGCTTCATCACTGGAAAGTGATTAACAACTATAAGCATATGGCAATGTGAGAAATATTACATTGAGAGCATAAGGATATAAAAATCATCATGGATAATTATTTGGGATAAATAGAGATTTGTTTGATAACAGAAACACATAAAATCATTTTAAATAGCATAAGAATAATGCAGAAATCATATAAGCAAATAATCATAACCACGGTACAAAACAAAACAGAATCGATGTATGGACTCAAGAGGTGGCTCGTACGAATTCTAGAGGTGACTTTCACAATAGTGTAGCACTTAGCTTCGCATAGCACTTTGCTTCACACTAGAAATCAGAGGGTCAGTGGATCCATGACAAATAGAGGGTCACTTAAAGTAACAATACAAAGGGCCAATGTTTATTTAAGTCCCCCAAGGCATGGGACTTCCGTGAAGGTACTTACAAAATAATTGTGCAAAACACATTTAATAAATAGCTATATCCATGGGTTTCTATTTTTAAACAAATAGGGTTCATTTAACAAATAATATTTTAAAAACCAATATAATTTGCAAAACAAATTTTACATAAAACAATTTATAGTAGCTCAAAATATAATAAAACTCACATCAAACTTGATCATTTACTTTCACTTATGACTTCAACTCACTCTCTTAGATTCCCCTCGTTTGTTATTCTTGTGATTTCATTTTACCATGCAACTCACCTATTTATAGGTGAGAAAACCCTTACTATGCAGTACTATGTAGGACTGTGTAGCCATGTGGTTTCACTACATGGCTTACCATGCCATCCACGAGGTTTCTTGAAACAATTGAATAAGTTTTCCCAAATTTGACTATGGCTCAAAAAATGTTGTAATTACATTTTTTTTCAAAAAATTAAGTAAATATATTTTGGGTGTCATATTCTTCCCTCCTAAATAGAAGTTTGTCCCCAAACTTGACGTACCTTGATTCTCAAACAGATGTGGATATCGGGCTCGCATTTGATTCTTAGTTTTCCACAGAACTTCTTCGATACGATGATTTCACCATAGGTCTTTTACAAGAGGTATAGTCTTGTTTCAGAGAATTTGATCACGACGATCAAGGATTTGCACTGGTTGCTCTTCATAAGAGAGATCTGGTTGAACTTCCAAGTCCTCATGATCAATGACATGCTTTGAATCTCGTAAATATCGCCAGAACATTGAAACATGGAAGACATTGTGGACGCTGGACAACGCATATGGAAGTGCAAGACGATATGCTATAGGGCCAACCTTTCTAGTATCTCATATGGTTCGATGTAATGTGGATTCAATTTTCCTGGTTTTCCAAACTGAAAGATTCCTCTTGTTGGTGAGACTTTCAAGAAAGCATGATCTCCTACTTGAAATTCCAAATCCCGTCTCTGAGTATTTGCATAGCTTTTTCTAACGGCTTTGAGTAGTGTGCATTCACTGTTGAATAAGTTAGATTTTATCACTTGTCATCTGCACAATTTCAGGACCCAATAATTTTCTGTGTCCAACCTTTGTCTCCTGTACAGTGCTTCATATGGTGCCATCCCAATGCTCACTTGGTAACTATTATTATTGGCGAATTCCATTAACGATGGATGCTTGTCCCAATTACCTTTAAGGTCTAACATGCATACTCGCAACATGTCTTCTAACATCTGAATTGTTCTTTTAGATTGACCATCAATTTGCAGATGATAAGTATTGCTAAACTTTAGTGTTGTTCTCAAGGCTACTTGTAACCTCTGCCAAAATTAAGATACGAAGCGATGGTCTTAATCCAACATGATTGACACCGGGGTGCCATGCAATCGAATTATCTCCTTGGTATACCAAGTCACAAATTTATTAAGCAAATATGTGACTCTAACAGGCAGAAAATGTGTCGACTTCATTAATCGATCTATTATGACTCATATCGCATTGTTTTTTTAGACTAATTATGGTAATCCGATAACAAAATCCATGGTGATGTGTTCCCATTTACATTCAAGAATAGGGAGTGGTTGTAGCAACCCCACAGGTCTCTGATGCTATGCCTTAACTTGTTGTCATTGTAAACATTTGGACACATGGCTTGCTATGTCCCTTTTCATTCTTGTCCACCAATAATGCTCTTTCAGATCATGGCACATCTTTGTATTTTTAGGATGAGCTGCGAATCTCGAGCTATCGGCTTCCACCAATATTTTCATTTCGATCTCTGGAATGTCGGGTACACAAATTCAATTTCGAAACTTCAGTGTCCCATTGGACATAGTGAAATCAGAATTAGGCGCATTTCCTTTCTCATCGTATCTTTTCTTTAACAGTTTGTCTTCACATTGATATGCCTTAATCTCATCAATTATCATGGGTTCTGTAACACCGCCTAGAGGGTACCCGGGCATGTTAAATAGTTCAGACCGTCAATTTCTTCGATCTAGTTTCATGAGTGCAATGTGAAATGTAGATGAGAGTCAAGATTTGACAACTTTTAGAAAATTCATTTTATTGCAAAAATATTTGCCAGAAATGGACTGCATCATCAGATCTCAGAGTCGCCACCTAATATTTTGGAAAAATTAGGAAACCCGTGACTCGTGCCAATGCCACTATTCGTCATAACCAAGAATGCTTGGCTCGAAACCTTAGGTATGAAAGGAGAAGGTCATTAATTGAGTACCCCCACTCACCCGATCAAAAGATCGTCCTTTACTAACCATGATATGAGTTTTTATTAACTTTCTCTGTTCATATTCCAATTATTAATTACCCTAAAAGTTACTATGTAAAGGAAACACATATAGGTTGTGTCGTTGAATTTGGAGCAATTCAACTTCATGTATTTTTGAAAGTGTTTTGAATAGTGTAATCATGAAAATCAATTTTATTCCAAATTAAATAACACCACCTTCGCCCACTGGTATGCATAGAGTTATATCAAATAAGCACATAGCCACATGGTAGGATGCTAAACATAGATACAAAATCATGAACATGAGGGATGCTAAAGCACAAAAATTTAATTATTTACCGACGTCCCTCAAATTTTTACAAAACAAAGTTAGAAAAATATACATGATCCTATATATATGGGAGAAGAATAAAAATATTGCCTTTGAATATTACAAATCCGAATAGGGGGAAGAATAAAAATATTGCAACAAAATATCCTCACAAATCTCTCTTAATTAAACAAAAACAAAACAAAAACATAAGCTTCAGGGGGCCTCGAAGACCATCGGAGATTGTTCTGCTCGACACGGGGAGGCTGTTGGGTTTTGTTTAGGAGAAAGTGGCTGGCCGGCCAATTGAAATCTCTGTTTTGCTCAAACACCAAAAAAGCAAACGTAAAATATGCATGTAGCTCAAATAACCATTTCCAATTAGCTTACAACAGGTTTATAACACGAAATTGAAGTAAGAATAACAATATACGAAAGAAAATGCAAGAAAGTAAAAAAAATGAAAAGTGTGCATACCTTCCAAGGAAGGATTTGATTTTTAAATTTCATTTTGATCACCCTCAAGCTTAGGAAGTATGTTCCCAATTCTCAATTTGAAAATTCAAAATTCTTATTTGGAATGGTGTTTTTGGCTAGTTTAACAGTGTGTGTGGATATGGAGGGGGGAAGGAGATTTACAACTCTCTGTTTTTTTCTCTTTCAAGGAACACTCACTCTCTTTTGATCAAGGCTCTTAGAATTTGACTATAACAGAATTTATGGGATGGTTTTGATGTATGAAAAAGTGGTATATCAGCGTATGGAAGTGTTTTGGTTCAAGGCTTAGGCTTTTCTCTTTTTTTCTTAATTCATCTCTTCTATCTTCATTTTTTTTTTATCTCTAATCCTCTGTATAGATAATGAATGTAGGCTCAATCAAGGAGGTGGGAGCCAAGGGTAATGGGATGACAAGGGTCGTTGAAAATGGATGCCACTTATTAGAAAGAAGACAATCTTCCTTTTGACAATGGGGGCCAAAGGATGATAATGGGGGATAAATTGGTGCACCTCGTGCATGAATGTATCAATAAAAGATCTAAAATGGATTGACTCACACGTTTTTGACAAGAATTCTACCAAAATTGCCATGTTTCTGGGCAAATTAGCCGGCCGGCCAATTTGTTGGCTGGTCAACCAAAAAACCTTGACTAGCCAGTGTAATAGGTCCAGGGAGTACTCATGCACATTAAACTGTTCGAATACTCGATTTCTTTGATTTAGTCTCACGAGTGTAATGTGAAACGTAGATGAGAGTCCAGATTTGGCAACTTTTATAGAATCCATTTTATTGCAAAAACATTTGCTAGAAATGTATTGCGTCATTAGATCTCAGAATCACTACCTAATATTTTGAGAAAATTAGGAAACCCGTGACTCATGCCAAGGCCACTGTTTGTTGTAACCAAGGATGGTTGGCTCGGAACCTTAGGTATGAGGGGGAAAGGTCATTAATTGAGCACCCTCACTCACCCGATCAAAGGATCAGCCTTTACTAGACCATGATATGAATTTTATTTGCTTTATATGTCCATATTCCGATTTATTTAATAAATCCTAAAATTTCTATGTGTGACAAATAAGTATAAATTATGTCATTTATTTTGAAACAATTTGATTTCAGTACTTTTGAAAGAATTTGGAACAACTTGACAAAAATTGAATTTGTAACATGAAAATCTATTTTGTTCCAAATTGAACAGCACAACCTCCATCCACTGGCACTCATAAAAATAAATCAAATAAGCAAATAATCACATTGTAGAATGCTAAACATAGTAGGGAAAACACACACAAGCGGGATGCTAAAGCATAAAAATTTACATATTTATCGATGTCCCGCAAATAGTTACAAAACAAAGTTAGTAAACATGCATGATCTTATATACAAAATCCTCATGCAATTCACTCATGAAATGAAACTAAAGATCTGGCTTCTAATAAATGACATGTAAATCATCTCAAGACATGAGGTAGCACACAAATCGCATAGGAATTGATTAGATCTACAAATACAAATGAGCCAAATCTTAAGGCATGAAACATGGATACAAACATGGATATGATTAAAACATAAAATATGATGCTATGTACAGATATGGAAAACGAGTAAACAAAAGCGATAGAAATAAATAGGGTTGGAAGATATACATAGAAAAGGGTAGAAAGAAGTGTGGGTTGGGAATTATTACAATAGTGAATAATTACAAAACCAAATTATAAAAAAAAAAACGTGGGAATGAGAGATTATCACAACACGAACCGAATCTAACAAATCATATGAATAAGATAAATTTTTTTTTTTAAAAAAAAGTTATTATTCATTCGCCAGTACTGTTCGTCTGACGGTCATTATTCATCCGCCAGAAATTGTTCTACTCGCTATTGGGTGACTGCTCTGTTTCGCCTGGGAAAACACATGGTCGGAGCACTATTCATCCAGTAGAACTATTCAACGCGGTAGTTACTATTCACCCTCCTTGGTCATTAGTCATCTTACTCGGCATTTTTTTCATCCATGGTCACTATTTACTGCCAGAGGTACAATTCACCACCGGAGATTACTATTGACCACCAGTCATTATTCATCCGGCAAAGTCACATTTTTAACAAATTAGGTAGTTTTGACCGACCATTTAAAGTAGTAAATTATAACAGTTTATTTTGGGCAGTGTGGCACCAACCATTCAAAGCGGTAAATTACAACAGTTTATCTAAATCAATAAATTACAAAAGTTTATGTACAACAGTAAATATCACATATTTAAAACAATAAAGAAAATACAAAAAAATAAATGAAGAGATTGCAAAAATTCACTTTTGGAGGAAATGATAAATTTTCTGATTATTTAACTCTCTTCTTTATGCCCTCACAGTTATGGTGTATGCTTTGGAATCTTAGCCAAATGTTTCAAATTTTAGCTTTAATAGAATTATGAATGATGTATATTGATGGATAGAAATATTAATTAAAAACAACTTTGATTTTTGAAAATCAATTCACTTCCCTCACAATTTTTTGAAAACAAATTCTCTTCATTCTTTTCTTTTCTTCTTTTTCTTTTTCTATTTCCTTGTTGATTTCCTCCCAACTTCCTCTACCCTCTCTATTTTTTTCCCCCTCCTTTGCTTGCCTTTTATAGGCAAACAAAGCAACAAAAAAACAAACAAAGTAAAACATTAAAATAATAAAAATCTTTATATATAATTTATTTAGCTTTATTTTTATTTAAAGAAAATAAAATATACATCAAATGAAAATACAATATTTTTTATCATTTTTGTCAAAATTGTAGAATTTTATTGATAAAAAATAAATACCCCCCTTTTTTTCTTTTTTTTGTTTTTTTTTTTTTTTTTTCTCATTCAGTTGCCAGCTCACTGGGGGTCGTTGGGGTCATGTTTCAATGGGGGTCTGTAGCAGAATTGTTTATATAATAGATAATATAATATAAAATATCTAAAATGTATAATTTATACCAATTTATATAAAAATATAAAAAACATGTACAAACAAAAAAAATTATGTAAAATTATAAAATACTAAACTAATAAAATATATTTTAGTAGTTTAAAACAATTTGGCCAAAACGGGTGAAGATTGGGATTAATTAAATTTGATTTTTCTGCTGAGAAATTCACAAAGTAGCATATTCCATTTTTTATCATTGGGTGCTCGGAAGAAAGCGCCTAAGTCTTAGGGTTGATCAAAATGGGGTGTCTATAGTTGTCCCTCTTTGACAGAGCTCGAAATCATTTCATGACGTGAATGAATGTCAAAGCCCAAAGACGATTCTTTTGACAAAGCCATAAGACTTGGACAAACAAACAAGATGTTGATACAGTTGGTTAAACCTGAGGGTTGCTTACGTATCCCTTTACAAAGAATCAAACCAGCGTAGTTCAAGGGCAAAATGCAAATAATATGCTTCAAAATGAAATTAAAAATTAGACTTACACGCTTCGCAAAGCCAATTTTTTGAAAACCCATGATTTGTGCGATGTAATGCTAGCAATAAAACAAACCTCATATTAACAACAAGATGCATGCTAACTGATGAACATACAATACAAAATGTTGCTCAAACATGCTTTCTACATGAGTGATATAGAACAAGATATGCAAATATGCTTTTTACATGACTGATTGAAATGCAAATACTAAACATGCTTTGCGTTGTGATGCAATAGATGCAACATGCAGTGAGATTGCACGATTGATGCACAAGAACGGTTTGATGGTGCAATAGATGTACATGAGTGGTGTGATTGTATAATAGATGCACAATAATGCTACGATGCGATAGATGCACGAAGGTAGTCGGATTGTGCGATAGATGTACAAAAATGGTGCGATCATGCGATAAATACACGAGGGTAGCCAGATTGGGCGATGGATACACAAGAACGGTGCGATCGTGCGATAGATGCACGAGAGTGATTAAATTTTTTGGTAGATGCATGAGAACGCTATGATCGTGCAATAGATACACGAGAGCAGTCAGATTGGGCGATGGATGCACAAGAATGGTACGATTGTGTGATAGATACATGAGAGCGATCAGATTGTGCGATATATGCACAGGAACAGTGTGATCGTGCGATAGATGCACCAAAGAGATTGGATCATGTCAAAGATGCATAGGAAAGCAGTTGGATCGTGTGATAGATACATGAGATCGATTGCATTGTGCAATAGATGCACATGGACAATCTGATTATACAATCAAGGCACATGAACGGTGTGATCGTGATATAGATGCACGATAGCAGTTGAATTATGCAATAGATGCACAAGAAGGGTTGCATTGTGCGATAGATGCATCGATAGTGGTTGGATTATACGATAGATGCACAATAGCTATTTGATTGTGCGATAGATACATGATAGCGGTGTGATTATGCAATAGATGCGCGATAGTGTTTTGATCGTGCGATAGATGAACGATAGCGGTGTGATTGTGCGATAGATGCACGATAGTTGTTTGATCGTGCGACAAATACACAATAGCGGTGTGATAGTGTGATAGTGCGATAGATGCACGATAGCAGTTTGAAATGGTGCCGATGCAACTTTGTTTTAAAAAAGGTGATGTTTCAAACACCAATTTTTTAAAAAGATTTTGGAACTCAATGAATGGGTCCATTTCATTCTGGGAAACAATGTTTTGTAGGAAGCAATGTTTTGTAGGAAACATCTTGGGAAGCAATGTTCAAGAGAAGCACCTCATGAGGGAAAATATCAGGTTCCCAACTTTGATTGATTTATTTATTTATTTTTCTGAGATTGCAATTAAAGTGTGATAGAACCCAAACACAAATATACAATTTTTTTCCTTCCTCTTTTTCTTTTTTTTTGGGTCTTTTTTTTTTTGTCTTTTTTTCCTATTAAGGCATCAGGTGCCTTTTTTTTTTTCTTTTTTTTCTTCTTTCTTCTTTTTCATCTTCAAGCACTTTGTCTGGCACACGATTTCAATAACTATGGTGCTTAATTGACATAACTTGGTCGACCCAAATCCTTCACTAATCGCCTTGATCTTTTCTCTTTGTCTTCTTCTTCTACCCCATCATCTTCTTCACCACAGCTTGCGAGGAAGACAAAGCAAGGATGAAAAGCTACAAAAACACGCACCCTACTATAGCCCAAATCTTTTCATTCCTGACATGGCTCCTTCTTGTAGTCCCTTTTCCCTTTTCCCAGACCTTAATGATTCCCCAATCGAGATTACAGACACTAGCTCTTTTGAGCCTCGATAGAGTGCCCCTGCCCCTGTTTTTAGTTTCGGTACAATGTCAGTCGAGCAAATGATGGCAGCGTAATCTGACATCGATGCCAACTCTTATACACTGAAATCATGTGTGGAGACCGTGATTGTGGTCTCCAACTTGTCATGCCATTTGCAAAGTAGAACAAATGAGGTGTAACAGCTAAGAACACAACTCTTTATGTTCCAATATATGTATCAAGACGCACGGCGGGAGATTAGTCATTTGAAGAGGCAAAACAAGGAATTCAAGTGCCAAGCAACGAACATGGAAAGATTTTTGGTGCCTCAGTATTCCTCATTGGAAGGTTGACGGGGGATGATCTCCTTCGAAAATCCTACAAATTCTAAGATAGGGCCTTCAAACTGTTCCCCAGAATAAACATCTTACGGCGGGGCAACTGGTAGTGGAGTTGAGCGATGAAGTTGTCTGCAAGTGAGGTTGGCCTTTGACACTCACTACCGGGCTGTTGCTGAAATCTGAGAAAATCCTCTCTATTTTTTATATTTACAAAAATTTTCTCACTTTTTTTTTTGTGTGGATATTGTTTGTTTTTTTCTTTGTTTTGTCTTTTTGTTTTTGCTTAGGAAGGAACACCAATGCTTCACATGATTTCTCTTTTTTTGAAATTTATTTTTTGTTGTAATGCAATGTTGTAACCAGGGATTTAGCCCTGAAATTCAATAAAAGAAGTTTCATTTTAGACATCGTAGTGTGAATAGCTTTGCACTTGAGCTTGAAAATATTTTTCTTGAACTTCAGTCTGAGAATGATTGAATTTCAATGAGTTGTAAATTGGACATTGAGTTTTCAACTAACCAGAAATCAAAAAACGACTCAATGAAAAAAAAAAAAAAAAAAAAAAAACCAAACACATCTATTTACACTTGCTGGAATGAACGACACTCAAAACACAACTTGAAAGGAGAAAGCATTGAGCCTATGCAACTTTTGCAGTTTTTTATTGTAGATTGATATCAAAAATTGGCTGGCCAGTTACTTGATTGGCCGGCCAACTGATTTGTTTTCCAACCAGCTGAAAAATTGACAGGCCGATTGATTCATTAGCCGGCCAACTGAACGCATTGATAAATTGATTGAATAATTGGCCTACTGGCTAAAGAAGTGGCTGCCCAACTGAAAAAATCAAGAAACACACCTAGAGTCAACTAAAAACTTAAACGACCGACTGAATTGTTAGCCGACCGACCGAAACATGTAAGAGACTCGAGAGTGTGGGGAGAAGACAAAATTCCTTACTCGACTATGCCCCTAATTCATTGCTCTGACTTTTTTTTCTGCTAAAAAGATTTTGACCAACATGAGAGTTAGATTAACATGTTTGGTCCACTCTCTATTTTGAAATCATATAAGTTAAGTTGCGAGCACTGAAAAGTTTTCCTTTTTGGTCTAAAGAATGGTCTGATTTTACAAAAATAAAATAATTGTTGAGAAAATCAATCAATTTCACTATAAAAAAAAATCATCAAAATCAGTTTTCCCAAATGACCACTACCCGACAACATGGAATCAACCCTTGAGATGCACAAACTGAAATTCGAATTTGATCTACCTTGTAATTGAATCTGCCATAAAGAAGAGATAGGACAACCGAATTGAACGAAGATGAGCCAATCAAACATGGATAGGACAACTAAGTTGAATAAAGATACACCAATCAAACATGGATGGGATAAGTCATTAAAAATAGTTGGGGTTGAACTTCAAGATGAAGCCACCTACGTATCCCAAAGATAGGAATCATGCTTTATGTAGTTCAAGGGTTTGGTTCACTCGGGTATTAAGACTTTCCTTTTGCGCTCTAACTATTGCCAAAGTCGCCCTTCCGATATTCAACCTTGCGAGCTTTTCTTCATTTTTTTCATTTTCAATTTTTTTTTTCATTTTTTTCTTTGAATTTTTTTCATTTTTTTCATTCATGTTGTTTTTTTGTTTTTCTACTATAACTTTTTCCTGAGTTGCCCTTTTGGGTTTTCAATCCAGCGAGCCTATGATGGATAGTACTTTGTTTTAGCTTGTCCATATTGATTGGTTGTGAGATCTTTAGGCCATCTAAATCCATGAAATGGTTGTTCTTCCTGACCAAATAAATTTTATGATGTAAGGACTCTGAACTTGCCCCTGGGTCTTGGATTGGAGTTCGATTGTCTTTCAACATTAAATCTTCTTCTCTCAAATTTCGGGATTTCGTAATCCTGCGTTGATATCTTATCCTCAGCATTTTCCCTTTGTGGTATAGTTCGTTTTCCAAAATGTCGTGATACCAAGGATTTTCATCTTGAACTTTTTCTATTGCAGCTATCATCTGCTCTGTGAAGATCAGACGCATCTGGACCCTGGTCGATATATCCACCATTGAAGCTAGGGTTGCCAAAAAGTTGACAAACCAATTATTCATTCTGGCTAGGTGGGTGACTAAGCTTAAGTCCCTAATCACATCCAACCATTTTACCCCTAGTTTTAGGGTTGCTTCCAATTCGGTTGTGTAGACACCCCATTTTTGACCGACCTTAAGACTCAGACGTCACCGATTGAGCGCTTGGTGATGTTGCATATTGTGCTCGTTCAGAAGTTTCAGAATCTCGGCTGTGAGCCTTGCCTCCAGACTCCCGGACTCTTTTATGCTTTGCCTCGGTTTGCGAACCAGGCTCCGTTTTCGCTGTTTTCTCTTCCCGAAGGGAGAGAGAGGTCTCATAGACCATCTCCCAGTGGCCGTAGGCTACGTTTCGTGGTCGTAGGCCATTTTGCCCGTTTGGAGTCCGATTTCCGATTTTTTGGAGCCGTTGGCCGTGTGCCTCGGTTCGGGACCGCTTAACCACCTCCGTTTGCTCCGATTTTTGGCATACATCTTAGTTGCTCCCTTTTGAGGGACATTGTGGCTCGAGAAACCAACTTCGTGGTCGAACACCACTCCCGGTGCCTAACAGTCAGTTTTCGGGGTCTCGGGCTGCGCGTTTCGGCCCCCGAACCTTCATTTTGCATCGGCTTTGGTTCGTTTTTGGCAAGGACCTCTGTTTCATTGGTAAGAAGGTCGTAGAGAGGCGGGAGGCCAGTAATTGTTCAGATAGCCAACTTTATCCCTTCATCGCCCTCTGTCGCCCGATTTTTCTCACTTCAAAGCCAATGTTGACCACCCTTGGGCCATTTTCTTGCACCCTAAACCCCATATTTGTGATGTACACATCTGGGAGGCCACCAATATTTGGTGGCCGGCCAGTAATTGCTTTTGAACCTTTTGAACCCCTTTGAAAAGTGGGTTGTTCTCCCTCCTGGTCCACTATCTCCAGCTTTTGACCACATAATTGTGTTGTGCACACCTGAGAGGCTATCTTTTTGGTATGGCCGACGACTAATTCTCATTGAACCTTTTGACCCTTGGCCGGCCGGCCATGGGAGGTAGCCGGCCGGCCACATGCAACCTCAATAACTGGCCGGCCATGCTCCTTGCTGCAGGCACATTCCAAATATGCATATCTTTTCCCCCCAGATTGTGTATCCGGAGGGGTGCATTTTTGGAGGGAAACTTGGATTGTTTTCCCTCCATTTTCCCCCATTTTCCCTCCCTTTTTCCCCCCTCTTTTGTCTATATAATAGCAGCTCCAGCTCTGTTATTAGGGTTACAAAAATTCCCCCCAAGCCCCTTGCCTTGTATCTCTCTTTCTCTATATTTCCAAGCTCCAAACTCTCAAGTCCTACACCTATTTCTTCACCAACCCATAGCCCCACCCTTCCATCCTTCATTCCAGCAGCTTGAGGTTGTTCTCCAAAGCTAAAGAGCCACCAAACTCAAGCCAAGAGTTGCCAAAAGATTGGTCTACAAGGGTAAGCTCCATTTCCCCCTTTTTTGTCCATATTTTGCATGCTTTCTTAGCCATACTTTCTTGCTGTTTTGGGCTCCGACCCTAAACTTATTTTGAGATATTTTTCATGTTTGTTTAAGGGTATTTACCTGTTTGAAGTCTATTTGTTGCACTTGCTTCATTATCTCCCTTATATGCCATCTTCTTGTGTAGTATTTTTGGTCTATGTATAAATTGTTTTGAGGCATGTCATAAACTGTAAACTAGATTATTTTGAGCCCTTCTTCAACATTGTTGAAGGGCTCATCACTGTTTGAGGCTTCCATCTGCCACTTGCCTTTATATCTCTCTTTTGGCTCCATTTTTGCATGATTTGTTAGCCTCTTATGCTTCTGTTTTTGGGCTTTGGTCCGAACTCTTTTTGACCTCATTTTGACTCCCTCTTCATGTTTCATTAAGGGTCTTTCATTGTTTGAGGCATCCTTTTTATACTTTGTGTTATAACTCTCTTTTTGGCCTTATTTTGCATAGCATTTTGAGCATGCTTGTGCACTGTTTTGGGTCTGATCATAAACTGTAAAATGCCATGTTTTGGGTCCTTATTCAACATTTTAGAAGGTCCCTTCTCTGTTTTGGGTCAGCAGCTGTCACTTGCTTCATTAGCTTGCTTTCGAGGCCATTTTTGCATGCTAGTCTAGCCCCATTTGTGTTCATTGTTTGGTCTTGATTAAAACTGTAAACATGCTTATTTTGGGACTGAATTGAATCTTTATTCATGCTTCATGATCAAATAGTGCATGCTTTGTATAGCTGTAGGCCATTGCGCATGCCTAGTTTTGCATTTCGGGTCCCATTTCATGCATCGGGTGCCATGTTTCCATGATTCGGGGCTGTTTTGCATCATATTTCGCTTCTGAAATTTGCATGTTTGCATATCATATTTCATTCCTTGCCATGTCTTGTTAGAGTGGCATTTGGTGCCTTAGGGTCGGTCCTCGGTTTGCGTGCATGCGTGCACGCATCTCGAGTTGTCTCATTTTCATAGTATGGCCTCTTATGTGAGTGTGGCTGAGGTCCACTCATGTTGGTGTAAGTCCATTATGCATTGTGTATGTCATTTCATTTCATAGCATTGCGTATGCTAGATTATATGTTAGCGCATTGTGTATGCCATGTTATCTCGTACATCGTGTATGCCATTTCATAGCATTGTGTATGTTAGGTTGTATCTTAGTTGCATCCATGCATGTCATGCATATTGCATTGTGTTTGGAATAGGAGTTAGCCTGAGCACGAGAAACGAGGTACATGCCGTACTCCGAGTGACGGAACGTGTCTCAATTCCCCAGTCACCGACACTCCGGATTATCCATGATGGAGTTAGGTTTTAGTTGAGTTTTCATGTGCATTCATTCTATATTGAAAAATGCAAATCAACTCCTCGGCCATCATGCATCGATATGCGTGATTGGTGGCACGAGGATCGAGGCATGCATACATCTGTGAAAATACATTGCTATGTCCCTCTCCTGCTCTCTGTTGCAGCAAATCAAGAATCAGCAGTCTTCCGAGGCTTAGCGCGCTTTCCAAGAACCATTGCAAAACAGAGGCTAATTGGGGCATCACAGTGGATTTCCGCGCAAAGGCGACCCGAACATGCATCATTCATCATCTAAGGAAGAGTCAAGGCAGTCCCTGGCTTGCATGCCAGTTTATTATTTTTCTTAGTTAATCTGTAAATTAATTAGGAATTTGTATATATTTGGACTGTATTATTTGGACTGTACTATTCATTCGGACCCTCTGCACGAGGGCATAACTGTAATAAGTGTGCGTGTGTGTGATGTATGTCTTCCAACCCCACGTCTTTCTCCCTTTTATTTACCTGCTTATGATGGTTAGATTAGGGCATGTTTCGATTAGCATACAGTATGGCAGCATGTTTGCATCATTCATCTGTTTTGCATACACCGGGCTCGGCGCATCATACTAACTGCATTTGTATTTCAATTTCAAAGTTGAATACTTGTTAGCTGTTGCATCTCATATGCCATGTTTAGAATAGCCGAGCCTGCTATAGTTGCATTTTGCATGTGTTGCATTAGGCATTTCTGCATAATTAGGATCATGCATGGATTTCTAATTAGCTTTTGTTTTGGCTTGGAGTACTCGGTAAGTTTTATGCTTTAGCATCCTTGCATGCGTGTGAGTGACTGCCATGATAGCATGCTTACCATGAGGCTATTTGCTTATGTGATATAACTGCCTTGAATGCCTGTGGGTGCAGGTTGGGTTGCTTAGATTGGAATAAATCATCAACTGTTTGTTTTAAGCCCACTAGATAGTGGCAAAACCATCTTTTCTTAAGCCCACCTAAGGGTGGCAAAATTCGCACTTTAAGCCTACTTGCAAGTAGCAAACCATCTTTCAAACAAACAAACAGGAAATGTTTTGTCCCAATTCAGGCAATCCAGTCTATACTTGTATGCTGTGCGCATCACATAGTAAATCTAGGCTAATAACCGGAATAAGAACATACAATGTTTTCAAAAATAGATACCATGGTTAGTAGAGGCCGATCTTTGATCGGGCGAGCGGGGGTGCTCACGAAGTGACCTTCCCCAATCGTACCCAAGTTCCCGAGCCGAGGCAACTTTGGTGATGACGGACACGTGGCCTTAGGCAAACGAGTCAGGGTTTCCTAAATTTCCCCAAAATAAAATATTTAGGTGGCGACTCTGTATCTGGCAAAGCAGTCCATGTTTGGCACTTCTTTCAAAAAATCTGTTTTCTCAAAACGATTTGCCGGATTTAGACTCTTTGGTTCAGATTTAGAACCGTGACACAAATCGAGTCCGAGCTGTAGTGAGGTCCCCCACGGGCTTGTTACAGGTTGTTTCATACTCTGGTTGACTATTCAGATTCTAAAAGCTAAAGAGGGTTAGGCCTCAAGGTTGAGAGAGATCCCATGCTATACAATCTCAGGATTAATTCTATGCATGTCTTCATAGGACCATGCAAAAAAAATTTTTGAAATCTTTTAATAAAGTAACTAATCGCTTATGTGTCTTTGAAGACAGTGTAGAACCAATCTGGGCTAAGCGAGGATCTTTCTCAATACCCATATTAACCGAAATGATCGTATTCATTAAGGCCTTAGCACACCTCTCTTCCTCTTAGTCAATCCAACTTTACAAATCTCGAGGACTTCCTTTCTCTTCGTTTTTATCAAAGTTTTGGAAAAAATTTTGAAAATTTTGGTCAATGTAATGAATTAAAGGCACAGAGAAGTAGGTGAAAATTACTGCATCTTTTATTCAGAACTTTTAGCTCAATGGAACAAACTCGAATGCAAAGTGAAAAGATAGACACAGACATGACAGTGGTGTCCAGGTTATCACCCCTGAAATCACTAGACTTTGACTCAGAAGATTGACTCGATCCTGATTCCAGCTCCACAGACTTGACATAATTAGGTTCAGACTCAACACCCAATTTAGAAAGTAAAATGAAAAGAATTGCCAAGTTGCTAATATCTGTGCGTACCACCTGGAACAAAATTTGTGCAATCAGCAGGTGGTCCATCCCCGATCATAGAACTAGTCGCATTATTCCTCAAGTTCACTGATCCAACGTCGGTAGACTTTGTGGGTTTTTTTGGGCGGGGGGATGGCTTTTTTATCAATCAAGCCTTGAATTTCATGGCGAAGGCGACGGCGAAGGCGAAGGCGAAGGCGAAGGCGAAGGCGAATGCAATGGTCAGTATCATGGCCGTGTTGTTGATGGAAGACACAGTACTGAATGAGATTATGTCTAGTTAGGAGTGGATATGTGAGCAGCTTGAATTCAAGAGGATTGATATGGCCTTTTTCCATGAGGATTTGAAGAGTTTTGGACAAGGTCATGTAAAGGGAATTGAAAAGTGCGGCTACAGTCTTGGAAGTATTGACATAGGGATTGGTGGGTGTTGACTTGGTTAGGAGAACTCTTATAGGTTTAGGATTGGAGCTGGAAGGGGTGTTTTTGGTAAGGCACCATTTTTCATGGCTTAACCCTTGATTCCAAGTGCGCCCAACTTGGCTTCTCACACTGAATGCATTTATGGTAACTCCCACCCTAACATCGGGTTGTTCACCAGCAAAAGTTTCATCCACAGTTCTTTCAACAACTGCAAGACTCGTCGTTTGTTTACGCCTTTGGTCTTTAAAGTCTCAATAACCCATCGGAGATATGCACAAGGATCAATACTCCCCCGATCTCATTCTTGTTACTTGCTTCAACTTTGTCAAGGGATTGGGTGGTTATATCGGGGCAAGGCCCATTTGACATGATATCACCCAAACTTGAGATGACTTCAGGTTAGCCCATTTCAATTTTAGCTCACCTTAAGATTGGAGAGCTTTTTGGTATGAAATTTCTAGCATATGATGCGGTCAATGATGGAGCCAAGATCCCAAAAGTTAAATCTGCCACAATTCTCTAAAGATCCTAATCATACTCAACATCTCAGAAGTAGTAGGTTTAGCCATTGGTTCCATCGGTGTATTTGAAACGAATTAGTCCAGATGGATTGACCAGGTTGGGCTCTTTTAAGGTTCAGGTGCATCTATCATGCACAAGTCAATGCCCTCTGGAATAAACACCTCAGGCTTGGGCAAATGGATTGGCGTGATGTATATACTGGGGTTGTAGGTGGATGGTAGTGTATGGATTAGGTTGATGTGTGGAGGTAATAGGTTGGTGGTGACCTTGGGTCTTTGGGATTGAAGTGGAGCTATGGTTTTATTATTGGTTGAGGCGAAAACAACCATCAGTCTCATGACCATGTTGTTAGTGAAAGACACAGTATGTAATGGTGTTATGTTTGGCTATGAGAGGATTTGGAAGAGGTAGAGGGTCAAGGAGCTTGAGGTGTCCCTTTTCTACTAGGATTTCCATGGCACAGGTAAGAGACATATGAAGAGGATGAAAAGTTCTTTTAGGGGTTCTGGTGGAATTAGTTGTTTGTGGGCCAGTATTGGAAAAATGATTAGCTGGTGTGGCAGTGGTAGCAATGACTGTGTTGACTTCTGAGGGTATGGATTTGGCAGTTGTGCTATTACTGGAAGCAGCGTTGGAACTGCAAGAAAATGTTTTTCTCGCAAATTCATTTTCTTCCATAATGATCCCTTGTCTGATGGCATCCTCAATTTGAACCACAATTTCATGGTGGTCCTTGAAGTTGAAGAGGGGAAGAACTATTATCTTCTGCAATAATATTCCATGCAAATTTCTGACAACCATGCGGACTTGATCTTTCTCCAAGGGTCGATTTGTCATCATGGTTGCCTTGGCCCTCTATCTGGTGATGAAGGCCGTGAAACTCTCATTGGGCTCTTGACGAGTCGCTTCAAACTCCCAGGTGGCCACTTCGATTTGAGTGTTGTATGCATTGATGGAAGCCTCAGCTAATTCTGCCTAACTATGTTTTACTAAATCTTCTAGCTTGGCACACTAAATGGCAGACACTCCTGATAGAGTTCGCCTGAATATAGATAACTTTTGAGGACGGGTCAAACCCATAGGTTTCAAGACATTAGTAAATAGGTGAATATGCACCACAGGATCACCAAATTCATCGAATCTATCTATATATGGCATCTCAAATCATTTGGGCAACTTCACGACTGTTTCCATATACCCGTCTTTGATGTCTAGAAATAAAGTTGATTCCTTGCAACCTTTTGAACATTTTTTCCAACTTGACTAGTTTTAGCATAGCTGCGTCGAACTCATTCGTTTCCAAGGAGAAGAGCCCTTCCGTTGGTTGCAGATAAGGAAAAAGTCCTCTCGAAGATTATGCGGGAACCCTCAAATTTTCTTGCAAGTTGGGCTCAGGAAGTTCCTTAGCTGGTGGCAGTGGATTTGGAATTGGATAAGTCACCAGAGGTGGTTAGGTAGTTGACACCCCAGATGAGCATTGCAATTTAGCGAGAGCATCATTGTGAGTAGCAACCGTACTGCTATAACATCCATGCTTCGTTGAAGGGACAAAAACATGTTTGCTATATTCTCTTGAACTTGAGCCATCACTGATTCTGGTGAGTTGAGTGGGGATAATCTAGTTAGTGAAGGAAGGGTACTTTGAATAGTCTACCAGTGCGAGTCTTACAGAACTTGGGGGATATTGGACCACTTTGAAGCTATAGTGCTACAACTACCTTGCAAAAACAAAATGGAACTCCTAATTAGAATTTCAGCAGCATTCTGACTCAACTGATCATTATATAACAATGTTGAAAAAATGAACTCAACCCTATAAACCGAAATGCCTGAACCACTATTCAAAATTTTGTGAACCTTAGATGCCATAAAGTGCACATAGAAGGAAAGAGAGCAAACACCCCTATGGACGGTAGGGTTATCCTATCCTAACTTTGACATGATCTAGGGTTTCACTATTCAAACAAGTGGCATCATACATCCTAGCATGGGGTAGTATCTTTGCCATAATTTTGAAAGTTACTAGAGTTTAATATATGCATGAGGTCAATCTTAGTCAAAAAGGTACCTCAACAAGACACCGATATACCTACCCAATACAGTAGATCAAGCGGTTGTGCTCTCACCATATTAGAGCCCATGTCTGTCTATCCGCCCGAAGCCGAATAGCCGTCCAGGATAACAAGTGACGAGCACAGGACTTAGCTGCAGCAATGCATGAAATGCAATGAACATATAATTGAAAATAAAAGTCATATCATGGAGTTCGAGTCAAGGTTCCTTAATATCTCCAGCAAAGTCACCAGAAACTGTAACAGGCCAAGGGGTACTCGTGTGCGTTAAACAATTTGGACCCTCGATTTCTTTGATCTAGTCTCACGAGTGAAATGTGAAACGTAGTTCAGAGACCAGATTTGACAACTTTTATAGAATCCATTTTATTGCAAAAATATTTGCCAGAAATGGACTGCATCATTAGATCTTAGAGTTGCCACCTAATATTTTGAAAAAATTAGGAAACTCGTGACTCGTGCCATGGTCACTGTTCGTCGTAACCAAGGATGCTTGGCTCGGAACCTTACTTAGGTATGATTGGGGAAAGTCATTAATTGAGCACCCCCGCTCACTCGATCAAAAGATTGGCTTTTACTAAACCATGATATGAATTTTATTTGCTTTATATGTTCATATTCTGATTTATTTAATAAATCCTAAAATTACTGTGTGGAAAATAAGTATAGATTATGTCATTTATTTTGGAACAATTCGATTTCATTTACTTTTGAAAGAATTTTGAACAACTCGACAGAAATTGAGTTTGGAACATAAAAATCTATTTTGTTTCAAATTGAACAACACAACCTCACCTCCATCCACTGGTACTCATATAGATAAATCAAATAAGCAAATAACTACATGGTAGGATGCTAAAAATAGTAGGAAAAACACACACAAGTAGGATGCTAACACATAAAAACTTATATATTTACTGACGTCTTGCAAACAATTACAAAACAAAGTTAGTAAAACATGCCTGATCTTATATACAAAATCCTAATGCAATTCACTCATGGAATGCAACTATAGATCCGATTTCTAATAAATGACATGTGAATCATCTCCAGATATGAGGTAGCGCACAAAATTACGTAGGAATTGATTCAGCCTACAGATGCAAATGAGCCGAATCTTAAGGCATGAAATATAGATACAAGCATGGATATGATTAAAACATAAAATATGATTCTATATACAAATATGGAAAGCGAGTAAATAAAAGGGATAGAAAGAAATGGGGTTGAAAGACATACATAGAAAGCGGTAGAAAGAAGTGGGGGTTGGGAATTATTATAACAGTGAATAAATACCAAACCAAACAAAAAAGACGTGGGATTGGGAGATTATTACAACACTAACCGAATATAACAAATCGTAATCAGATAAAAAAAATTTTAAAAAAAAGTTACTATTCATTTGTCGGTACTGTTCATCTGGCGGTCACTATTCATCCACCAGAAATTATTTTTCTTGCTACTGGGTGACTACTCTATTTTGCTTGGGAAAACAGATATGGTCAGAGCACTATTCATCACTCATTGCCGACAGTACCATTCATCACGGTAGTTACTATTCACCCTTATTGATCATTACTCATCTTAATCGGTATTTTTTTCATCCATGGTCACTATTTACCGCTAGAGTTCACCACCGAAGAATACTATTGACCACCGGTCACTATTCATTCGGTGAGGTCACATTTTAACAAATTAGGTAGTTTTGATTGAACATTTAAAATAGTAAATTACATTAGTTTATTTAGGCGTATGGCACCAACCATTCAAAGTGGTAAATTATAACAATTTATTTAAAGTGATAAATTACAATAGTTTATGTACAACAATAAATATCACATATGTAAGACAATAAAGAAAATAAATGAGAATATTGCAAAAATTCACCTTTGGAGGAAATGGTGAATTTTTTGATGATCAAACTTTTTTCTTTACACCCTCTCAGTTATGGTGTTTGCTTTAGAATCTTAGCCAAATATTTCAAATTTTAGCTTTGGTGTATATTGGTGGATAGAAATATTGATTAAAAACAACTTTGATTTTTGAAAATCAATTCACTTCCCTCACAATTTTTTAAAAACAAATTCTTTTCCTTCTTTTCTTTTTCTATTTCCTCGTTGATTTCCTCCCAGCTTCCTCTGTCCTCTCTATTTTTTTTTTCTCCTTTTGCTTGCCTTTTATAGGCAAATAAAGCAACAAACAAACAAACTAACAAACAAACAAAGTAAAATAATAAAAATATTTATATATAATATTATATCTATATATATGTTGGAGTGGTTTGGAGAGGTCAAATTGCGGCCTGGTCTGCCATCCAGAAAAGGGGTGTCTGTTGATACATCCAAGGTAGAGGCAGTGCAAGATTGGGCACAGCCTAAGAGTGTGTTTGAGATCCGCAGTTTTCTGGGATTAGCTGGGTATTGCCGTCGGTTTGTGAAAGATTTCTCCAG